>VZRM01003292.1:1542816-1650415 GCA_013397955.1 Grantiella picta | reverse complement strand
TTTTTTTTTTTTTAAAGCCAACCTTGTTTCCAATCTGGTCTGAATGCAATCAGTTATCTGCAGATAGCAAGCAGTGACTGGCTATGAATAATGTCTGTATTACTTAGAAGTGACATCTGTGACTTGCCAGACTGCCTACGTGAAATGCTTCCAATGATCTCGCTGTTGCTCATGCACCCATGGAGAGGGCCACAGCAGCCTTAGTGCAGGACCAGAGTGCTCTGCTTCACTCTGTTGACCTCAGTCACACACTGCTCTAGCCCAAAATCCCAAATCCTGGTGTATGTGATCCTCTTTGAAATGACACCAAGACTCGAGCGGGGCTGCATGCCACTCCTGTTGCTGATGGCTGTGCCTTCTTCTGCTATTGTACAACTGGTAGTATGCAGGAAAACCAGGACTTCAGAAACCCTGTGTTCTGACTCTTCTTCAGAACATTTCCTTCTCTGAAAAAGCTCATATATTGAGGTTGACTCATGAGGATTTTGCAGAGAAAGCTGAATTTTCGCTTCAAGGGTCAAAACAGGAATCTTTTGAAAGTGATGATATGGACTGTAGATCACCCTGGTGATGGCTGATGAGTATATTTAAAGAGACTTCTGAGGTTCATCTGCCTCTTAGAAGGGAACAAAACGATATTTGCTCAACTGTAATTAAAATTAGGTTCTAAAAGGCACTAGTTCCCCTGAGGTAGGGGCATACTTAGTGCAGTATAAAATAAAGTCTGATTCAAAGGGCTGCAGTTGCTAACTGCTTACACTTACAGCCAGGAGAAGATACTGCTGACAGATTGCTCTCACTGCCATGGCAATTTCTTTATTCCACTGTTTCATGATGCTGTTATGCTTCAGCCTGGTGATTAGGGCATCTTTCCCTACCTGCCCTAAAGTGTGTGTAGCATTTGTATTGTTTATGTTTACAGGTGGGTCAGTGTTTGTAACCATTCAGAAGAGATGGAAATGCCTTTTTTAGGAGGGAAGAAAACTAACAAGGACAGTTAATTGAACAAAATCCCCTTATTTATCAGTAACTTCTCACATATGTTCACAGTCCCAAATGTTGATTTAACAAGGAATCTAGAGATACGCTTAAAAATGAAAGAATGCTTGTTTGCCACGTTCACATCTTTCTTCTTGGTTGGTAGAAAGAGGAAAATGACTTCCACAAATGGGTTGTAGTATGTTGTGCAGAGAAGTGATTTTAGAAAGGGTTCTAATAGTGAATTCTGTCTAAGAAGCAATAATTACCGCTTTGAAACCTACTGAAGCAAATGGCTGAATGCTGTCTGAGAATGCATTTATTTTGAGTTGGACTTGGTGATCCTTGTGGGTCACTACCAATGGAGGATGTTCTATGATTTTTTTTTTTAATTAAATCCTTATCACAGGATACTTAGAAACTCAGGGTTAAATTCGTCAACACCAATTAAGGTTTTTTGGTCTTTTTATCTCAGTTCCTGTTCAGTTGGTGTGTAATTAAAATACCTTATAGCTTGGGTCATGTTAACTTAATCCTGAACAAGATCCCCAAAGCATAACTATTACTTGTTTGTATCAATCAGTGGTGATTAATAGACCATCAAACGTTGAAAAGTTAAGGTAACTGAGTTTAGTTATGCCTAAGGACATCAGACAGGGTTGCAGGTTAGGATGTGTCAGAGTTCTGACCAAGTTTGTGTGTGATTTGTCTCCTTGATCTTGGATGTACTTCTGGGAATTCCATTATGGACAAATGATAAAGCTTTAGTGCTGTGTCAGTGTTTCTCAAGCCAGCAGGAGAGATTTAAGGCTTGCTGTTAACTTCATATTTATACTCTCCAAAAACCCAGTAGCAAACAAGATGGGTTGTTCTCCATCATCCATGTAGTTATTAATTGGCTATTTTGAGGAACTATGATTTGAGGATATGAAGACTATCCTTTGAAACCAGCCCTTGAATCTGCACACAGGTCTTCTCTTGCAGTGGATGAATAGCTTGTTCACGCACGTTAAGGTGTGTATTTACAGAAGCTCTGTTTCCTGTCTAGCCAGGAGATGGCTCTGTCTAGCCATTCCCAAAACGCATCAAGATTTCTGAAGCCAGAGATAATTGGTATTCCTTGGGAGAAGTGTGTTTTAAATCGGCATTTTATGCATCTGTTCATGAATTTAAGGATAACTGTAGGAAAAAGTTTGAATGGGAAGGAATTCTGAACAGAACTACAGTAAGAAAAATGGATGTATGCAGACATGCTTGCCTGTAATTTGAGATCTGTTTGTAGAAGGTTGAGATAAAAGCCTTACAATAACCAGAACCTGGCTAAAAAAGCCTGGCAAGCACTCACAGCATTGTCTGGTTGCTGGAAACACAGCCTTTGGGCTGAAGCTGAAGCAACTGCGAAGCATGGTTTTCTTATTTCTCTACAAGTGTTGTTACTCCTAGTAGCTGCTTCCAAAGGTCTTAAAGTGAAAAAATAATGGGACATGCTGTGTGGTGTCATACTGTTAAGTGCTGATGTTTCAGCCCATGTCAGTCACAGAAAGGTACAGGAGGGCTACTGACACACTCTTTGGTACTTAGTGGTCTAGTACACACCTGGGGGGCCCAAGAGACCTGAATAAACACAGGCTTTTACTAAATGGAAACACCAAGGCAAATACTTGGGAAAACTCATCAAGATGTCCCCTGTGAGCTTAGTGTGCTGCAAAAAGTGAGGAAAGCACATGTGGAGAGTCTTATGTGCTCCACTGAGTGAAATATCACATGAAGAAAGTGTTTTGTGTACATAGATTTTATTGGTAACTCAGAAGAAAGAACAGATACAATCTGAACATGAGTTGTATTTTTGACCTATCAATGCAGGTGGTGATGATCACAATTCATACTTTGTGTCATCTAAATGTGCACAAGTGAATCCTTAATGATTAGGTCACGTGAAGTAACTACTGAGCTTCTTAGGTAAAAAGAAAAAAGGAGTGTTTTTCTCATGTGCAGTAGGTTATTAGCTGTTGCTTTTTTCCTAAAGTCAAATTAAAACCAGGTACTTGGATAGTATAAAGCTCTTTATTGTTCTTGTGTTGTCTTTTCTGTTGCATTGCAGATGACTTGCTGAATTTAGGCACACATTGGTAAATCTGTAGATTATTCACCAAATGTGTGTCTCTTTAAGTAGAAGATTTTAGTCTAATTGTCCTCTCTGCTGGTAACAAATGTTGCTAAGACTTTACATAAGTGAATATTACTGAAAAAGGAGAAAACCGCAATTTCCAGCCCCGAAGGCTTCAAGTGAAGTGTTTGTCAAGACTTAAGTTCCAGACTCAAAAATGCCACATTTGAAAGTATGGTTGTATGTTTATCTTAAAATGGCCAATGCATTTTAGTTTAGTTTATAATATTTGGTAAAATTTTCATCAGTGTTTAATGATGAGAGATCAGCCTTCAATTCATAAATAAAAAGGTATGCATTTAAACTCAGCAAAATTTCTGCTGAAAAGAGAAGGAAAATATTAGCATTTTATAGTAAGAATAATGATAGCAATGTGATGGGTAGCATCTGTTCTGTGGAGACAGGACTCAACTTAGAACTTAAAGAAGTTGATTATGGAATGTTTTGGGGTTTTGTATTTGCTGCTTCCTTTATGGACAAGTTGATTTGCTTTTTTCTTGAGACTAAAATGCCTGTCTGATCTTGAGATTCCACTTCTGGGAAATCCCAGCTAGTAAATATCAGAAAATTTGACTTTATCCTTGTCCCATCTTCTGAAAAGGTGAACTTCTCCATGAGTTTTCACTGTGGTTGGTTTTGTTTCAACTGGGAGAAACATGAATGTAGCTGTTTTTCTTTTTACCCCAGTGGTTTCATGGAACTGACTAGCTTTTGGGCACAAAAGGCTGACTTGTTTGGATGAGTTGTTGTCTGATATTGAAATTTTTATATAATAATACCCAAGTATTTCTGAGTACTTATAAAATCTTAATGGCTGAATGGTCTTGTATAAACGTTTTGAAGCGTGACAACATGTAAAGATCTAATCAGTAGAGGGAGCTGTGTGGAAGACCAGTGGTGGTTTACTTTCTGAGGTCCAGTTCTGCAAGACAAGAGAACGCTGTTTAAAAAGGTTTGAAGAACTGGCTGATTTACTTAAGGCAGTGGTGTGAACTGAGCTAAATGCATTTCTATACAAATAGGTGTAACTGCAATTACCCTTTTTCAAGTGTTCATGAAGCCACAGGCTGATCATCGGAAAGTTAATTCGGAGATGCAGATCCCAACTAGGGCTGTATATATTTTGAGTAACAAGTTGCAAAAGAGCGTGAAAAGCACTGATTTTAAAAATCCCTTGAGGCTCCTCTGTACGGGAGACATCTTTGTTTTAAATTTTCAGAGCTCATTTACAACTGTACAAACACCGACTAAGAAGAGTAATGGTACTTGACTTTTCCCCCACTCTCTTAATCCTTGTACCTTTTATAGCTCTAAAGTAGGATGGCTTACCAGCTGCCTCATGAGCAGCTGAAACATCTTTATTATCACTCATCTTGGAGAAGGGTTGGATAGGCAGGTGGGTAAGGAACATTTACTACAGTCATGTAAAGAAAAGTTATTCTAAAACTCTTGGCACATCTAAGATCAAGAGGATCTAGAAAGCAGACTTGAGCTTTTTGTGTTTCTTTGGTTTACTTCTTCTGAGTCTTCTAAATCTACGAGAATTACTGTGGGGCTTTTAGTGCAGCACTGTGAAATAGAAGGTTTGTATCAGTAAGCTCTTCACTTATGATGCACAACAGCTGGTTGTTGAACATGTAATTTTGCCAAAGTTAAAATAAGTGATTTAAGAAAGAAGCTTTTGCTTGTAACTTGTGCATGCATGTAATTAGTAGGTTTAAGCTTTTCCATCTGCATGGTTGTTCTTTTGCATTACATAAGTCTTCAAGAACAGGTTTAATTACCTAATTAAGGCTATAGTTATTATTTCCTGTGGAACATTTTAATTACAAATAGAATCTAAGGTGAAGTATCTAATGTTGAAGAAGAAGGTTTGTTCTGAGATTTTACAGCCATTTATGCTGGTGTAACTTAGTAAATGTTTCCATATGAAACCCTAAGGAGTGGGAACACTTATTTACATATATCCACCCACAGGAGCAATTCCTCTAAAGGTAGCCTGCAGAAGACATTTTTGAAGGTTCTTTCAAGCCACCTTTGCTTTGTACCTCGAAGTAGGAGGCCTAGAAATGTGGTATATATTCTTTAAGTGGTATATATTCTTTAAATAATTGTTTCTTGTATATGTGTTGGATTAGTTATCCAGATCTTGATGGACTGGTGGTCAGGTTCTCCACAGCATGTGGTTTTGAAGGTTTGCAAGGTACAGGACAACAAATGGAATTTCTTCAAAATTTACGTCACTGAAGTATTAGAAGGTGTTAATTAGTTCTTTAATGACTAACTAAAAAGAAGTCCTCCATTTAATCCATTAATTTTTTCTTTCTGATGCAAGACATTAAATTCATACATAAACTTTCTCTAAGTCCTGGATTCTCAAAAATGTTGATTTTTTTTTTTAATTAAATGTTGAAACCTGGAAGCAGGATGGCTGAACTCTCCTGGTTCTTCAAATTTTATTCTTTTTAAGAAGGCATTTTATGTGGGAAGATCCTCTTTTCTCCATCCCTCAACTGTCAAGAAAATCCAAGCCAAAACCTACATTTTTCCAGATGTTTTTTCAACAAAAGCCACAAAAAGCAAATAATCCTATGTGTGTGGCAATGGTTCAAGAACTAATACTTGGGCAATCACCTGAGTTTTCTGTTAGACAAGACCTGAAGCTTTAGTATGAAAATTATTTGAAAGTAAGAAAAACTTACTTGGAAAAGGACATTATAAAGGTCAAGTCCACAAACCGCTTTTGTGAAGTGGAGGAAGCCACATTCTCCTTTCTACAGTAAAGAAAGTGAAACAGATGGACCAAGTGGTTTGGCAGAAGCAGAAAGTTTTATTGTTGGAAAGGATTAGAGTTTAGGAATTTTGGTTTAGTGGCTTGCACACACCCTTGTGACTATGTACTTATTAATTCTTTTTAATAAGGACGTGATTTGAGATGCCAAGTTTCTGGACGGGTTTTTTTGAGAGGTAGGGGAGGTAGTCTTTCTTGACAATTTAATTCATATGTGCTTAATTCTGTGCACTGGAAATGCAGCACAGACAAAGCTCCAAAGATGAGCTCCAGAACTCTCTCTCTTGCTGGGAAGAAGAATATCCATGATTTTTTTGCCCTAGTGAAGTGAAATGTGGTCACAGATACGTGCTTGCATACAAGCTTTACAGTGACTGGAAGAATTGTGGTGGAAACAAACCAGATTTTCATGCTACTTGCCAGAGCAAGCGTGAGCCTCTTTAGGGACTGGCAGTGAGAGCCAGTCGTCCCTCCTGGTGAAGCTTTATGAAATGTATCTTCTGTGGATGGTTCTTTTTCCCAGAGGATTTCTTTCTCCTTCAACAGTCCATGTCTGCCTCAGGGCCCTGGAATGCAGCAAATCAGGAGGATGGAAGAGATGTGTCACCTGGTGGCTAGGCTAGTGCTTTAGGTAAAGCAGCCATGGCTTTACACAAACTGTAGCTATAGCTATCCGGGCTCTAGCCACAGAATGAAATGAAGGAAAAAATCCCCAGCAATTTCAGGCTTGTTAAGCTTGTTGGGGATTTCAAGTTAACGTATTTCAGGTCAAATGCTTCTTGTACCCACACAAATAATTTTAAAAGTTCTGAAGTCAGTTTGCATTAATTACTCTGGAAACAAATTTTACTGAATGCAAAATGAATTATTCCACCATAAGATAGATGGAGGTACTTCTTAGAATAAACTACTTTGCATCTTTTAGCTGTCAGCGAGCTCTTTAAATTGTGCTATTACTTACTTGTCTCAGCCTGTCTACTGTTGTGTCCTTAAGTGCTCTGGAATCATCTTGCTTGCTTCTAGTCTTGCCTATGTGTGTGTATACGTACATGGAGTGTATATCTTGTTTGTACATAGAGCAAGAGCCTGCAGTCAAGCCTGTCTTTGTTGTAGCTCACGGTCTGTGTGCGTTGCTTCCCTGTTGTCTTGCTTCAAGATCTTTCCCTTTCTGCCCTTCAGGGTCCTGTCCTGAGAGAGAGAGAGATATGTCTGGATCAATACTGCAGTGAAGTTGTCAAAACTGAGGTGGCCTTGGGGAGAGAAATCCCAAAGCCTGTGTTGTGTCACTTCAGATGGTAAGACAGATGATGGGGCAGGTCCTCCTTTGTGCCAAGCAGACTACCAGGGATATTTTTGCCATCAGAAAATAGTTGAAACCTGAAGCTGCATTAATATCTTAAAAAGAAAGAAATCTGATACAAAATCCAGTTGTAGTGCTGGGCATCTGTAATTCCTGAGCAGCAGAGTGAGCGGGAGGTGCTGGGCTGCATGTAAAGCAGACTGCATTCTTCACTGAGCAGCTCATCCTCTTTAACCATGGCATACTATGGCTTTCTGGCTTGCTCTTCTGAAAACTCTGCCTTTGGGGAAAGGTGGCTCTGCACCAGCGGTGTCTCCACTTCAAGGGCAGACTGGGGAAATGCAGATGCTGTTACTGAGCATCTGCATTTGCTGTCCCTTTCCTCTTCCCCGGGATCTCCTGGCACTGCTGGAGCCCGGTGGACTAAGATCCAGTCTCAAACAGCCTCCAGTGCATGGTCAGTTCTCTCATCCCAGTACTTTTCCCTCCCTATAAGCGGTTCCAGTGATTTATATGGCTCAATGGAAGTTGCCTTCTGTTACCTTTCCCTTCCCTGCTCTGCACAGCAGTGCCTTGTGTTTTGGCCTAAGGCTTTGGGCCTCCCTGAGCAGCTTCCTCCCAGTTTCTGAGTCCCAGCTCAATCTGCTGCGTTGGTGTTGGTTGTTTCCCAACATTGCCAGTGCTGACTATGCTGCTTATTTATCCCACTGGACACCATTAAAATAAAGCTTCAGTGTACTCTTTAGGCTATTTGGTAGATGAGTGCTGTTTGTACCTAAGCTGTCACAGTTTCACTGATATTCAGGGGTTTAACTGAAAGCAGCAATCCCTTCTGCTTCCTTGTAAGTGCTGAATGTGAAACTTACCCTTAAACAGCTTTGCACTTAAAACATTTTTTTTTTCCTTTGGGATGTTTTATTTTCCTTCATGAGCATCTGTTTCCAGATGCATACTGTTGGTGTTAGCTCTCCTGTTCACCTGAATCACCCCTTCTGCTCCTGGGTATTGCAGCTCCTTGTTAGGATGGGGGATGATGATGGGAAAGGAGGTTAGTTGTTAAATCTCTTCCCATCTTTCAGCTGGCAGGAAAATGGTGATTCATCCCGTCAGCTTTCACTTGGAGCATTTCTAGAACCCAGATGTGGGTTCTCAGCATTCCCAGATTGGCTCTTTTTCCTTGGAAGCAGAAGCTGTGGGGGAATGCAATAGAGACTTCCAATTTTAGCAGCACAAGAGCTATGTAAATGCAGCTATATCATTGCTGGGCCAGGCTGAATATCCAGCTGCACTGCATCATGTGGCTTTATGAGCCTGTGTCTCCACCAGCTCATGAGTCTCTGTTTCTAATCTGTTTCTTGGTGTTGGCATGCATATTTTTGCAGATGTGTGAGCTCAGGGGTCCAGTCTGAGACAGTTGTAATTCTTTATCTTACCATTTCAAGCATTGGCTCTTGAGCTGTGATTGGCAGGGAGCCCAGTGGCCATATGGCAAAGGGCATATTGCCCAACTCTGTATTCTCTTCACTGATTCCATTTGGAGTTATAGCTAAGTTTTGAACCCTCCAAACTTTTGGATGGACTAGGCTGTTCTTCTGCTTTGAAGCACTCTCACAGGAAACAAGTGGGCAACTGTGATCCTTGAACTGCAAAGGAGGATTTAAAACTTTTTTTCCTACCGATCCTATGAAATGAACTCTCCAGCAGGACTTTTCTTAGGGAGGTGTGCTTAGAATGTGATAAGCAACATGAGCAAACCCAAAAGGGTGATAAAGGAGTGATGTAAGACAGAATAGCATTAATCAGCTCTTCTAGATCAGTAATGACTACTTCAGAACACCTAGTCCATCAGTTTTTGATCAACCTTTGCATACTGAATCTTGCTTTGGTTCCCAGGGCTGTCCTAGGTTGCTTGTGTGTTACACTATAAAGTTAGGCATGTGGTATTTTTAATAAACGCTTATTCCTGTATCTTGGGCCGATGAAGAGATGTTTCAGCATAAGCTGAACGTTGCAAAACCTTATTTCAGTATTTTCCCTCAAATCACGTTACCGAATAACAGGTTGCACAGCAGCTAAAGCAGTGCTGTCAAGGAAAGGCATCTAGATATTAACTGATGAGATCTTAACTAATCTTTTCATGATAGAGCTGTTTTGTCAGTCAGGTCCCTGCTTATGTATGCATTGGAAGAGTGGCATTAAATTTACACCTCTCCATGAGTTAAGAAATACACATGCATTTTAGCCTGCTGTCCCATAGTTTTCTGCTATAAAATTTGCAAAAATCAGTGCAGAATGACATGATGATTAAATCTGCTGTAAATTACTTGTTTTAAACAAGTGTGTGCAATATAGGTAGAAAATTATGCCTTATTGCTAAACTTGAAGTCTTAACTCTAGCTTTTTTATTCCTGTAAAGCCTACTAAGTATTGTTAGATACCTGAGGACCACGGGTGATTTTTCAATAATACTGGCTTCTGATTTTTTTCTTAAGGGAGAATTAATCTGCTGCATCTAATTGCTGACAGAGTAAAATGGCTGGATGGTCCCTGGCAACCACTGGACTAACAAAACTCTTCCTTGGGCACGGGTTTGGAGCATCCTCTGTCAGAGTGCTGTGCATGACTTGATGTTGAAATGCTTTCTATTTCAGCGTGTACACCTAAAGTAATGTGTTTAAAGAGACACAAAGACATCTGTACAGATGCTGAAGTTTTGGGGTCTCAAGAAACTTGGCAGCTTCAGGAACGGGACTACTGTTGTACATGCTGGTTGTGTAAGCATAGCAGTACTCACCTGGAAGAGTCAGGCACAACTTCTTGCTTTTAAGTTTTGAGAGAATCCTTTCTGAATGTATTTGATAGAAACAAGCAGAAAGATTGCTAGCATAAATATTTAGAACATCTCCTACTTAATTCCTCCAATTTTATCTTCTCTGAAAAACAAGTTCTTTTTGAGAAGATTGCTCTTCCTAGAGAGAACGCAAGTATTAAATGTTCACAGATAAAAGATCATGTAAGAGATCAGAGAACTGTGTGTTTTGCTGTACGTCTGTGACTAATTGAAAGACAATGCAGTAGAAAGGAGGTGGGAGGGAAAGGACAAAAGAAAGGAAGAGAGAGACTACGTGTGTGTAAGTCACAACCACAAGCTTGTACTACTTTGCTGCCACGGGCATGGAAGGAGAGGGCACATCGATGTGCATTAGCTGAGATGGAATAAAGCCTTGAGACAAAGCTGTTTATATCTTCTGAGTTATCACACATCAACCTGTCAGCTGTGGAGCGTAGAGTTTTATTTTGCCGTGGTCAGTTTTATTAAAATGACAACGTTGCCCTGTGTTGTGATCGTGCCCTGTGATGTCATATGTTGGCGTAAACTGCTCTTGGAGCTTTGCTGCTGGAGCAGGCGGAAAGTATGTGGGTCTCTGCTGATATTTTGTATCTTATTGGGATGTGATAACATAATAGCTTTCATTTGCATCCTGTGTTCTTCATAATGATGCTTGCAGAAACTGGTATGGGACATCGAAGTGAAGGTTTTTTCCATCTGAAGAGAAGTACAGTAACTAGAAAAAGGATAATTCCTCCAGTGAAGATTGAATCTAACCCGTATCTGAGTTTAAACTGATTTATAGAATTAAAACTTAATTTAGTTGTGGTCTGTTTGTGCTTTCAACAGACATGTTTTAGAGGAGATGACCTTGGTTTGCTGTGGGTCACATGTTTACTCCTGTGTGTAAATTGTGGTCTGCTGATCAGACAGGAAACGTTTTGGGTTGAAAGCTTCCTGTCACGTCCTCATTCATGTGAAAATGAAGCTTCTTGCTGTTACAATCCTTTCTGGCACATCTTGTTAACCTGTCTCCCAAAGGTTACAAGCTAACAGTTTGAAGGAACTGCACTGCAGACGTTCTAAGGAAATTGCAGCACTCTTTGGGAAAGATGCTGTTCTACCCAGGCAGATGGTTAGCCTGAAAAAACAAGGCTGGGACTCTGGGCTACTGCACCAAGGAAAGTGGGGAGAGTGTTGAGTGAAAAGGAATTTTAAAAGATTAATGGTGTGCATGCTTCTTGTGCTCAGGGCAGGAGAGCTTTACTTAAAACATATGGTTTATGTGTGAAGGAAGGTCACAGATCAAATACTGGGAAAGGTCTGAAGCAAGTCATCCAAGATCTAGATAAAGATACATGCATCCAGGGCTGATGCAAACTGGCAGATGTGGGATGACCACGTATGCACTTTGACAGGCGTGATCTCTATCACATGATCCTGTGATAATTGGAGAATGACCATGCTGACTGTGCCCAGTCTCCTCACCTTGTAGCAAGCTAACAAACAAACCCCATGTCCCTTTAATCATCCAGGGCAGTACTGGCTCTCCTGCCAATACAACCTGCTTAAAATGAATCCAGGTTGATGTGTCAGACAAGCAGCTAACCAACAGATCTGCTTTTCCAAGTGTCCACTCAGGCTCTATGTCCTCCTCAGAAATACTACTGTCTGCATGTTTCCTCCTATGGGAAGGAGGGATGCAGGTTTGTGGGATATACACAAGTCCTACTGGACCTGCTGCAGCAGGTTCATTGAACTTTATGCTGTAGTAGCCCTGTTTCTCTCTTGGCCAGGTATGGGCTTCCCTGTACCTAGGCAAACAAAGGAGCCTGCTTTGGGAATAGAGGCATGTGATGGATTTGCTCCATTTCACATGACTTATTTTATTACCTGTTTTTCATTTGCCTAGTAAGGACTCTGACTTCTGCATGAAAAAAGTCTGTTGGATAGTGATGGCATAGAGAACTTGGCAAAATCAAAGCATTTACAACATCTGTATCTTTGAAGTGCCTGTTTAATAGTGCCATTGTCATGCCAGTTGGAGGCAACACTTCTCTTTGCAATTGAAAGGCTCAGCAGAGCTAGCTGATAAGCACTGGTGCCCTGCTGGGAAATTGACCCTTTGAACTGGGAAGAATCTCTGCAGATAAGGAGTAATGGAATTTTTATCGGTCTTGCTTTTTATTGTAGCATGTTTAGGGCTGTCAGGCTTTCTATGTAGCAAAAGTGTTTTCTCTCTAGTCTAGTAGGTGAGTGGTAATGTAATATTCACAAGTTAAAGATGCTGCTTCCAGGCTTGGAAGGGATAGCCATGCCATAGTCTCACAGAACAGAAAAGAAGCAATGACAGTATAGCTTAAAGAGCAAATATATGTTGATTTAAGAGCCAAACTTGCAGAGCAACCTAACTCCCAAGGAAAGGAGTGGAGTTTTGAGGATACTCTTAGGATCTTCGTAGGACAGATATAAAGTTTTTCCACTGTTTCAGTTTTTGTTTTTTGGTTTTTTTTTTTTTTAAAGCCAGGAAGTTTATTTAACAAACTCCAGTTTTAATTTTGCAATAGAAATAAATGCTCTCTTCTACATTAAAGCTCACGGAAACATTTGTCTCAACAACATAATCAAAGCAACATAAGCAAAGCACTGTTACGCACAGAGCTTCTTCTGTGCGGGTGAGAATCTGCTTTCATTTAAAACAGGGATCAAGCTTTTCAAGTCTTTTCTTTCTAAGCCATAAAACTGAACCATTAGACTTTTTGTCTCAAATGTAAGTAACAAAAAAACAGTGAGAAGGAAACTAAAATTCATACTTGACCTGGTTCTGAGTCATGTTGTGTCCCTGTCCTGAACTGCTGATATTTCCAGTGTGACCATTCCAGGAAAGCTCAGCATGGATCCTGTGGAACGGCTGCTGTCATCTGTGGGAGTGTTTGAGTCAGCTTTGCATGTTCTGAGCTGGGACACTGCATATTCAGCCTGTGCAATCTGTTTAGCAAAGCAGCCATCTCTGGCAGGCTACATGTCCAATACAGATGGTTTGAGTTGTGAAGTTTGAGACAATAACAGGGAAGATACGACTCTATTAAATATGTCAGTTTGAACAAATCCATCTCGTGGATGACCTACAGATCAGAAGAAAGCTCTAAAGGCAAATATGGCAAAGCGATGTGGGAAGCTGCTGCCATTGCAGTGGGGGACGGGACATGTTGCTCTGAGTACAAATTAATCAAGTTCAGGCTGACATTCCTTCGTGTCAGGTTTCCCCTTTGGTCTCCCTAAGACACTGCTGCAGTGGAAAACCTTTCTCTCCAACTAGTTTTATACCACTTAATTGCTCTTTAAAATGTGCTTTATTCCTTGCTAATGATGTAGCACTGCTGTGCTATATTAATGAATTCGTAATTTAAAGAAGGGGGGCAGGGGCTGACATATGGCAAATACATGCTTTAGTTCTGGTAAGCACATGATTTTGAAGATAAACAAAGCTGTTTCCTCACCCTCAGCATGTACTTTTTTTTGTTTTGCTGATAATGAGAAAAAATTAACAGTATTAAATTTGATTGAAAACAGCAGTATCTTCTGAAATTAATGTCTGTGTGCAGGATATTGAAGGTCCCTCTGCTTTTTTGCATTTACTTTAGAGTCCGTTTGTAGGTGTATTATGCATTAAAAAATCATATGAACTCAAAAAAGGAGTTTCAAATTTGTTTTGTTTTCAGTCTAGTAACAGCGGTCTCTCTGCATTTGCTTCTCAAATGTGTATAACTAAAAGCTGTTTTTATTAAAAATTGGATTCCATCAAAAAGTTTCCAAATGATGGAAGAGTTTTTGAAAGAATTTTATAACATAGATGTTTTGCATTTAAGTTTGTAACTACTTCCAGCAGTCAGGCTGGAGTAAATCATAGTTCCAAAATTTATTTTTATAAGGACGTGTATAAAAGACGTGTAGATGCGGCACTTTGGGGACATGGTTTAGTGGTGGACTTGGCAGTGTTAATGGTTGGACTTGATGATTTTAAAGATATTTTCCAATCTAAATTATTCTGTTATTCTAAGGAAACTTATGTAAGCCTAAAAGTCGCGGGAAGGCAGCTTTTGCACTGCTATTCCATGTTTTAACTGTGTTTGTTAAAGTCAGTGGAAGACTTCTCAGAAGCCCAAGACTATTATCTATCTGGGCAGTGTTTCATTTAGCAGTAACAGACCCTCTGACCCTGAGACCAAATGCCAAATTGTCCAAGCCCATTGCCCTTGCCCACAGTTTCCCTGCACTGTGCAGTGCTCCATGCATGTGCCCTTCTCAGAGACATTGCTCTTTGGTGGATTGTGTTTTTTTACATTCAGTGTGTCTGAAATACTCATCAGGGAGCTGAGAGTGTGTGTTGTGTGTGTTGGGGACTAGATGAAAGCATGGGCTAAGAGTTCAGAGACTCTTTGAGGTGGCACTGGAGGACTGTGGAGTGAGAATGGAAAAACTCATGCCCACCCCTTCCCTGGCCCACATGGTAGGAACAGTCCATGGCCTCTCCTGTATCCCACTCACTGTGCCCAGTAGTGCTAGTTACTCAAAACCACACCATGGAGTGTACCACCAGTGAAAGAATGTGAATGACTGCAGTCTGGGGCTTGCACTTATGCCCTGTTCCTGTTTTAATGTACTAGTGCTGAGATGGTGGGAGTGTCCTTTCCTTTAAGGGAGGGCCAAGGTACTCTAAAGTGCCAGTATTTGGGGTACTTGGGGGTATTTGAGGCTGTGCAGGTTGCAGCTGCACCCAAAGCTCATGGCTTGTGTCTCACTGGTCCTCCCAGACCATGCTCTGACATGAATGCTCTCCAGTGCCTCCTGGGCTGGGGGCTGAAGGCTCTCAGCACTGCTCTCAGCAGAAGTGCTCGGTGTAACTTGCTCACCCAGTCTGCCCCGGGGGCTTCCTTTCTGGTGATTGCCTGTCTCCAAGGAGACAGTGGGCCAGGAGTTCCCAGAACATCTGCAGCTACAGGATACAGGTGCAGTTAGATTATTCTGCACATGCAGTACATGAGATGTTAATTTAAGGTGTAAAAAGAGGAGCTGGGTTGAAGAGGTGCTATGACGGGTACCCTTTCTGAGACAGAACTAAGATCAGGGGTCTGTCTAGAAAAAAATTTGGCACTGCTGCCTTGCCATAGTGTTACGGAGGTAGCATCTTCTCTGTTTACTGAAACATTCCAGCAGAGAGTCTCATTGAGCTTACTGGGCAGGAGGCAGATGCCATCAAAAGCAGGAACTAGTTTATAAAGATCCCTGACATAACCTAAGACTATTCTCAGTTTATAAGATAACTCCTCTTTTAATATAAAGATAAGTCTCTGAAGTGGCTTCTCTCTGACAAATCTGAAAAATGTCTTTGTGCCCTTGAGTTGTGGAAGGAGAAAAGAAGAGGGCATGCAATTTAGAGTCATCCTGTGATTTTTTTCTTTCCTTTATCTTTTGAAATAGAGAGATGATCTATCCCTTCTTAGCTGTTTCCATGGACTGAGCTAAAGATGTAAATTTTTTTTAACCCCTTGTTATTAATGCTGTGATGTTCTACAAAGTGACTGTATTGTGAACAGCACAGAACAAGGGTGGAATATTTTATGTTTCTTCATATTTCTGACTAGTGATGTCTGATTCCTTCTAGCACCTCTCACACAAAGGTTCTAGCTCTGCACTTTGAAGCAGATGTACACCTATGACAGTAATTAGATAAACTCCAGGGACTGAACTTGGCGTGCTCTTCCCAGAAGGATTCTCCTGTTTTGCTTACATCAGTGTCCATGAGCAAGAAAACTCCATGCAGAGCAAAACATGTTATTTAGCTGGAAAAGTGGATTCTATTGCTGCATTGATCTTCTAGATAAAAGATGTGCATGATGAAACCTTTAGTAATCAAAGTGCAAAGTTCCAGTTGTTCCAAACAAACCAAGCTAATTGTTGCCAGTACTTCCTGCATGCTCCTTTACAGATGAGTTGAGGCAGCAGTGCTTTCAGCATTCTTGTATTGTAACCCCTTATGGTGAAACATGTTTCCTTGTAAAATAACCAGGGTTTGAACTGTGTGACATTAATTTCTCCACTATTGTGAAAAGCTTTTCTTTGCCTTCATTTAACCCCATCAAAGTAACAAAATTTTGATAATACAGTGATTCACTATTTTGTGGTATTTTCAAAGTAGCATTCAAGTAAATAATGAGTCTGTGCAAGGAAAGGGGGTATTAGCCCATCTTTCAGATGAGGAAAGCTGACAAAGAATGCTGGTGATGTATTAATAGTCGCAGGAAGGTGATACCTTGATTTGTATTTGCGGAGTTTGGTTTATATAGGGCACTCTGTTTTCATAGCTGTTGGGTCTTTCTTTGAATGTTCTGTATAGGTCTAATGATACAGAAGCTTCATTCTGTCTCATCGATCAGAATTGCAAGGGTAATACATAAGTATCTTCCTGGAAAATGTGACAAGATACTGCTGTTTTTCAGTGGGTATGATAGCTGCTGCTTAGGATAACTAAGAAAATGTACAGCTCTGCCTCAGGTAGTCAGCACTGCCCCAAAACGAATACCCATTGTTCGAGGGATTCAGTCTTTCCTAGGACAGCCCATGTGCTTAATTATTGCCTTGGCGTTCAGAGCAGAGACTGGCTTTCTAAATGGTGGGATTTGCTTTGGGTTCTCATTAAATGTTGCATGCTGTGGTGTGATGCACAATATGCCCTGCAGTGTGTCCTGGGCTGTGATGCTAATCAACATTCAATACCAGAGGAGGAGAGCAGCTGCTCCACAGTCAGCATGTCTGAACAGTCCTGCACTCAGCGGGGTATCGCTTAATTCGCGCTAATGGATAAAAAACTGGCCTCATAACACTTGTGTAAATGAGGCTAATGATCAGGGAAAAAATGCAAACTAGTTTTCATTTATTCATAGAGATAGGTGTAATTAGACGTTATAGCTAGATCCAAAAATTTGCTCTCCAGCATTTATTTGTTGATAATACAAAATGTGAATGACTTGTTCCACTGTTTGTCTCTTGTGAAGTTATTAACTTCACACAGAACTTGAAATATGTATGCTCTTAAATTCTCATTGAGAGAGTTGCAAGACTTAATGGGAAAAAGCTACACATAATTGTATCTCCTAAACTTACCTCAGTCGTTTTCGCTGTGTGGTAACGGATCTCTGTTGTAAATTCACTGCTGGCAGGATCAGCATATTGCTTCAGGTTTTTGACCTTTTTCCATTAGCTCCACTGTCTTCTGTAGATTAGAGAAATCAAGAGGAGGCAACCTGTCCATTGCAGTAGTGGCAGCTGAGTAATGGAGTTGTCATTAGGTACAAAGATCTTGTTTAAGCATCTGAGCTGTAGAGTACTAACTGCCCTCTTCCATTTCCCTGGCATTGTTCTGTTTCCTCATTCATGAAATCTGTTGTTCCCCTCGCAGGTGTGTCATCCCAAATGTCTTGAAGGATCAGTCAGTCACGAATTGACATAGTCTAATGCTATCAAGCAGAAGTTGATTTACCTGAAATTTTAATTAGTCATCATCTAGTTGGGTTTCTAAGAAGTGCTGAGTACATGCTTCATGTACTCTACACACTGATTTTGACTGTGTAGATTTCTTCCAGAGTAATCCTACCAGCGTGATGTGCAGGGAAGAAGTAATCCAGTCTTAATCTAATTTACAGGAGGAAGCTGATCAACACTTGAGGCTCTGTGGTCCCAATACAGAGCCAGTCTGGGTTTCTGTGGGCATTCCTTATTTTCTGTAGCCTAATGTTGGGCAAACTGTCTACATAAAATTCATGAGAGTGGATTTCACTTCCGCTGAGCAGGCCCCTCTCTAGACCTTTGCACAGTAATGAAGTCTTGAAAAATTTAGGTATTATCTAACCAGTACACCAAGAGTTGATTGAGGAAGGACACTCTTAATCCAACTGTATAATGGCACCAAGTTGGTTGTCAGTATTCTCCATTCTTCGTTCATCCATTTCTTAATGAAACTCTAGCTAGTTTAACCAGATGATCCTTTCAAGCCTTGTGTCTTTTTTCTTCTTTTCTTTCCTTTGAGGTACCCATTAGGCACATTACCCATTAAGGTTCTCTTTCTGTGCATGGAGCTTACGCAGCAGTCTGGAGGTGTGTGTGGGATATCTGCTGATGAAAGCAAATCATCCAAACCTAAAAAGTGATTCTTGCTCAAATCTTCACCCTGCTCATTGTTGGAAAAAGTGGTTCTTGCTTTAAAATTTAGTGGAAGGTTCAGAGTACCTTCAGAAGACTCAGGTTCTTATTATCAGGTGGAAGTGAAATCCAGGCCAGCTGTCAATCAATTGCATTTACAAAACCAATATAAATTATCACTGAATTATCACTGACTCATTAGTACTGCATATCAGGAAAAAAGCATTATGAAGGAGTACCACTGAAGAGAAAGTAGATGATGACTGAGGAGGGAGGGGATATATGTGTAACACAAAAATCCAAAGATAACACTAAGCTGGAGAGTCATGTGTGTATGGCTGTTGTGAAACATTTAATCTCATCTTTCCTCTGCTTACTGACTGTCTGAGAGTTAATCTTGTCCTAGCAATAATTTTTGTAGACAAGAAAGCAAGTCAAGATAATATGCAAGTATAAAGGGACTAAATAATTGAAAATTTAAACTAATACTAAACATACATTAATAGTCTCAGGACTTGCTTAATAGACTCTATATGATTGCCATTTTTCAGACCTGTAAAAATGCCATGTCTTGACAAATAATCGGTCAGAAATATCTGAAGTCATGTCAAGCAGCTCTTGATATTCACAGGTTTTACTTAACAAAAATCTGGTTTGTCAAAATTTGAGTTCACATTGCTATCTCAAATATATGCTTTCAAAACCTGTTTAAAAATAATAAAATATTATGTAGTGGAAGGGCTGGATGTTTTTCTCCTGTCTTATGCTGAAAGTGGTTGAACTTTTTTCAGAAACTGCAGAATTATGGAAATTAATATTGAACTGTCTTTGTACTTGAATAGGTTAGCTCAGCCTCAGATGTTGGAACTGGTAGCAATAGTAAAATGGTTCACTTTATAGTGGCTGAATATAAATATATTCTAAAAACTGGGGCAAAAGTTGTCAACTCTTGAAGCATGCACTGACTATAAATGCTAATACTGGATTAGCACTTACTCACTTCCATTAAATTCTGGTACTCTTTCAAAGCTAGGCATTATTTTTTCAAGGCTATGCATCTGAAGGAATCCATCCATCCTCCTGAGCAAGCTGCTGAGAAAAACCAGGCTGTGCTGGCAAGCCCAGGTGGGTGCAGCTTAAAGCTTGGCGGCTGCTAGCTGAGTATCAGGTGTCAGGTATTGTTAAGCAGTTGCTGTTTCAGCAGCTGACAGTGCCATGAGGGCTTAGGGATCAATGGATGCTTGTACAAAGGTTATTCATGTCAAGGGTACCAGTTCAGTGTCTTAATTTCATTTGTACTGTTTGCTTCATATATAAGGATTTTCAGTACCATAAATAATCAGAAATATTTTGCTCCTAAAATACCCTTATATATTCTTAAGAGTCTACAAACATTTCTGTAAACACAGTTATGGAAATACATATGTCTTGGAAGCTCCAGAATTTTCAATAGTAGCGTCATGTTGATGAGATGAAGCTTGATATTTAGGTGATTTAAACTGATTTTCCCTGTTGTAGTTACAATTAATTATCTTGCCAATTGGTGTGGAAAGGATAACGACTGCTAGCTAAAAAACATAATTAACTGGTTTTCTATTTGAATATTTGTTTAACTACAGTCTTCAGTATTATCCTCCTGAACAAACAGACATAACTTGCATCTTGAACAGACATTGCCTGCCCACTTGGCCTTTAAATTCACGTGCAGTGGAGATGAAGAGAGAGAAAGAAGCACTTTTATATTTCCAACCACCCAAACATAAGCATTTAGCTGTGTGGTGAATGGAATACTATTTCATAGTATCATCGTAGAATCATAGAGTGGTTTGGGTTGGAAGGAACCTTAAAGATTACCTAGTTCTAGGCTCCCTGCCATGGACAGGGACACCTTCCACTAGACCAAGTTGCTGAAAGCCCCATCCAACCTGGCATTAAAAACTCCCAGGGCTGAGGTATATCAAGCTGTTGCAGCTCTTTGTGTGCCACTGTCCAGCCAATTCCTTATCCTTTTAAATGCCTGTGGATAGTGACTCTGCTAGGTCTGAGGTTTTTATTGATCTAGCACTTCTTGCCTAATCTTTCTCCTCAGTTCATACCTGAGAGTGTCCATAATCACAAGGGTATTTGGCATGCAGCTGGGAGAATTGCTCTTGAAGCCATCTTCCTGACTGCCTTTTGATGTGGTTTGGATGTGTCAGTGTAGTTACAACACCGAGGTACTGACCAGGAGTGGGACCATCCCTCTTGGCTTTCCTCCCATTCCATTCCTAATACGGACAGCTGGGCTCAACTCATCCTGTAATAAACCAGTTCTGGGAGCTAACCCAGGCAGAGAAAAACTAATCATGCTAAGAGGGGAAAAAAAAAAAAAGAAAAGGAAACTAAAAAAAGAAAGAAGCAAGAGGAGGGGGAAAAAAACACTATGTAACCTCCAGATCAGCATTCTTCACTCTGTTAAGCATTAAGGCTCTTTGGGTTTCCCAAAAAATGTGCTTAATCGTTCCATTGTCCCCCTCCTAAAAGCAAACAGCAAACTTCAACCATGCGAGTTTTTACCCCACATCTTATTTGGTCATACAGAGTTAGATACATGTTAGGGAGGTGAAGTTTGTCCTAAAGGCAAAACCCCCTTAACACTGATTTTTATTTGCCCAGCCATGTAAATGGGGACTGGTTTGTTGCCCATTTTGGAGTAATGGGTTGCATTACAGCACTTCAATTGGGAAACAAGACATTGGGAAATTTTTAGCAAAATGCCAGCATATGGAGTTTTACAGTGCATTTAAGAAAGGTATCGGAGTGAGGGGGAATCCTTCATGGCTCTCATTGAAGGAACTCCAGTTAGGTGGATGACTTTTTCTTATTCATCTTCTTTTTTTTTTTCTTCCTTTTCCTTTTAAATTTTGGGGTTGGAGAGAGTAAGAAGGGGGAGATACAAGTACCATTTCTGTTTTAAGGCAGCAATAAAGCATGGAACAAATTGCAAATCTGTGTGTTAGTTCTGTACTCAGGGTGTCATTTGGATGCAGCCTAGCCTACGACAAGCCTTCTTAAGCGTAGAGAAAAAGAAACCTTATACAAATCAAAATATAGTAACAATATTGGCAGAGAGCATGAGCTGACTGGATAGAAGAGCAGCAAATCTCTGAGGTAGAAGCCTGCCAACTTTGAGACTGGATTTTTTTGTTCGCTGAGCAAGAAGTGAGAGGACTGTTCCCAGGCTTACCTGGCTCGGACAATTATTTAGCCACTGATCTTTCTCTACAAAATACTGAAATACATATCATGTTTTGGTGATGCCTTTTGGTAGAGCTTCATGCTCTTCAGTCTTGGCAGCTCATCAGTCAGGTAGTGTCTCTTGCAGCTGCTGTACTGAGGAAAGCTAATAAAGTGTAATGCATCTCGTTATCCACCTGACATTTTTGCATCCTTCTTGCATCACTGCCTGCCTTGAGGTTGACCTGTGAGATTAATTTGGTAAAATAAACTAATAGTTAATCTAAGCATTGTCCTCTTCCCTGTATTTTTAGTGTGCTGTGCATATAGATTGTGAAAAATGGCAGCATAGAACTGTGCAGAGTACCTGTTTCCCTAGCTGCTGGATTTCCCTCCTTCTGCAGATTTTAAGCAAGAGGAGGTTACCACAAACCTTTGCTTATCTCATCTTTGGCTTTAAACTCAGGGTTTTCTTCTCTGCATATAATGCTGCAGGAGCAGTGGTAATCCTCCATGTCAAACTTTACCTTCACTTTAATTCAATCAGTTGTGAGTTTTCTTAAGTTCAAGCTATTGAAAAGCATTCCCAACGACAAGGAAGACTGAGTGTAACTGAAGCACCACTCATGCAACAAAATTGCACTCACAAAGGGTTTGAAATTTGTTTTCAAATACTAGTTCAAATATTTGTTTGAATTATTAGTTTATAGTATTACTACTGTATTACTTTTGCTATTATTATTAAAATATTCATTTCTTTACATGGATGCCACCTCCTGGGTTAAATGTCCATTTGTCTGTGCGTGTGAATGTCAACCACAATAGAAGATCCACAGAGTTCATACCATTTCCTTTTTTTAATCTAAATCAATTTTCAAACCAATTTAGATGAATAGTGAGGAGTTCTTCGGAGGCAAGGTCTGGGATCAGAGCTTGACACAGAGATAACATCATTCACCATCCACACAGGCTTTGGCACAGTACTTGACTGAAATTCCCTCAATAAGCAAACAGTGCATTAGCACAGGCTCTGCAACACCTTCCCTGTTGCATAATGGTGTTTGTGCTGGAGTGTTATTAAAAACCCAGGCACCAATTTTCCACCCTGCATCAGCCTCTGCTACTGGCAAAGCATTGCAGGCACATGTTGTTGCAATGCACTTAGTTGTGCCTTGTGCAGCCTGGGAACAGGGCACTGATTATCTGAGAGTGTTGGTGTGGTAGGGGAGCCCCACTCTCACCCCCCAGCTGGTGGTTGCAGTGGCGTTGTGGGCACCTGGGTGGTTACCTGTGCCCCGTGTGACTGTGGGCTGCGCCGAGCCAATTACGATAAAATCAAGATTACTGTCTTCAGAGGAGCCTCTGGGGTTAAGAGTTTCCAGATACAGCAACAGACCTGTTGGTTCAGGAGCAAGTCCTAGCCCGACCTGACAAGGAAGGGCATTTTAATGAAATTTTAATTCTTTGTTGCTGAAGCAAAGTAGGATTGTGGTTTTAGAAGGTGTGTTGGTCTTCAACTCCAAGAGCATTAAGGAAAGGAAATAAAATAAACCTCTCTTAGTCAAGCATTCTCAACACACAGCAGCTTATGCCAGCCAGTCCTCAGGCCATTTGTAGCTGGTAGTTCTCCGTAGCAAGCGGTAGGCACTGTTTCCCTCCCTGATGCCTGGTTGCTTGATGCCTCAGCAGTGCTATGTACCACTGACAGGTGAAAATAATAATGAGCCTTATTACTATTATTATTATGTTAGTGCTACTTTATTGTCTCCTGATCTGTTATCTGATGTTAATATTTCCACTGGATGTATTGACTTTCTAAAGTTGTTTGTAGCAGTGTCTCCTCTGCATCGACAGAGGCAGGCAGAGAGAGGGCAGGCTGTTAGGATGTCAGGGAATGCAGCAAAGTGAAGAGTGGAAACCAAGCACCATCATGCAATCAGAAACCCTTGCTGAGCAAAAGTCATCTTATATTTTCAACTTGTTGCATTTCACATGCACACTTCCTTTTAATCCCTGTCTCTCTCTTTATTGCGTATCATCTCTTGTGTTTTACTTGTACATCTCCTATGAAGCTGCTTTTCTCTGTATTTTAAGTGTTATCTAAATGTTATTTTTAAACATTATTTAAAGACTGGGAAAGAGTCAGACTTTGGAGCCTTGAGAAGTCACGAGATGCTGCCTCCACACCCTTTCTCTGCAGCCTCAGAAAAGAAAAAAAGAAAGACACCAGTCAGTGGCACAGTTGAGAGGCTTCAGTACATTGGTGACACCACTGGTTTGCCTCGTAGCAGCACGTGGTGATCCACTGTTGGTGCCAAATTCCCCGATTTGTGGGGGGCAGGAGGAAGCAGTGTTGAACAGGAAGAGTTTCACCTATGGCTATAGGTGTGGAGTGGCACAGAGAGGAGTGGCCTCTTGCCTGGTGGCCCTTGGGGGTCCATCAAGGTTTGAGCTTTGCTTTGAGGATATCCAGTGTGTTAGGTGTCACCTAGTGATTGCATAGAGTGATAAAATTGTGCAAACTGTTCCCATCTACGAAGGCATACTGCCACACTCATATCCTTAACCTGAGAGAGGAAGCCTAGGACTGGGTTTGGCAAGACATTCAAGTATCCAGAGGTGGAGGTGGGTGCCATGGAGGGCTCTGAACACACCAAGGCAAACGTACTTAAAGTGGTCCTGGAGCTCAAGCCGTTCTCATACACCAGCTACGCAAGTATGTGTAAACAGCCAGTTTTTCCAGGAGAGGGAGGAAGACTGGCATTTGCATTTCCACAACAGTCCAGCCTCACAGGAGTCAGTCACAGTTTTTCCTTGTGCTAGCACTAGCAGGTCTAGGGAATTAGACCAGTGTTTTTCACTGGGTTGGGTTTTCCAGTAGATCATCTCAGATCATGATGACACTGCTTCCCGTATTCTGGTCTCTTTCCTCCCTTGGGGCACAGACCTAGGGCCACTGAGGGCTGGAAAATACCTTGGTGCTGTAAATGCATCCTACAGTTCCCTGTGCTGTGGCCTGCAGGCAGGACCATACATGGTCAAGTCATCGTCCCTAAAATTCCTGAAGGGCATACCTGTCTACATCAGACATCGCTGTGATTTGTGCATAGCCACTACTTGGGGAGCAGTTGTAATTCCTTCTCTGTGGCTGTCAGATATATGGAAAACCTTTCCTGCTTTATTTAAAAATATGAAACCTAGCTTATTTTGAAGAGTTTTCTCACTGATTTTTCTGAGATTTTGTTTGGTTGCTGTTGTTGTCTAGTTATTGTTGTCTAGTTGTTCTAGCTTCCATTCACCTTTCTGCATGCTTTCACCTTTCATAGCTGAATTGTGACTTTTTATTTTAAATGAACAGGTGAGATGATACTTAATAAAACTCATGGGGTGGCAGTGGTGATCATTAAAGGGTGATGATGTGGAGGGTTAACTCCTCTGTTTATCCACAGAACTAATCGGGCTTGGGAGGTGGGTGTTGTGCCTCTGTCCTACCTGGAGAAGCTGCCTCTGAAGCACAAAAGGTTAATTTGTTTTCTGCTGCTTGGTCTCTCTTCTGTGACTGCCAACAAAAGTAGCAATTACCAGTGTTATCTCAAGGGAACTTCCCTGATCTGGATAATTTGGAACTGGGAAAACACACTGACAACTCGGCAAATTTCTTACAGGCCAGCGAATATCCCTGGCCTGGTCAGTAGTGCAAGAAAGTTGTTACCTAGACTAAATTTGTGCTAATACCTTAGGGTAAAGGTTCCATATCCATTACAGGTGCCTTGAAGCATTTGGTTGTTTGAAGGCTCATCTCTAACCAGACACAGTCAAGAATGTGGTACATGCCATAAAGGACTACTCAGTTTGTGCCTGTCTTTTTAGCATCTTTTTTTTTTTTTTTAAGGGAACTTCTGTAGCATAGTTTATGCTTCACATAACATGTATGTTGTCGTATTTGTTGTGCGAAAATAAAGAAAAAATCATAGCGACACATTTGTTCTTGTGAAAGCAGCCCAAATCAAAGGAGGTTTTCAGAAACGACTTTTACAACTTGCAAATGCCTAAGGGGAGTTATGATAGCTGGGTCTTTGTCCTAACATTCAAGGGTACCTTGGAATTGAGTGTTTGAGCACTGAAACACAGCAATCTGAGATTAAAAAAAAAAAGCAGATTTAAAAAAAAAGTAGTGTAAAATAATGGACTAATTGAAATAATTTAACAAGGGCTGCAGATGGATTTAACAGAAGTTTAATGGGTTTTTCATCGCTGGTACTTTTACATCAAGAAAAATGTTTTGCTCATGCAGACAGGAAATGGAGAAAAAAATCTTAAAACCATATTAGTTCAGACTAGAAGATCACAATGGTTGGTTTTGGCCTGATAATCTATAAATGCATTGTTCAGAACAACGTCGTAGTTTCTGTGCTCGAGTCACAAAAGTCTGGGGGGAAAAAAGGAGCCATGTAGCCAACTATCTCTGTACATCCTCTGACACGTCAGTGTCAAGGAAAGTGTTAGCAAATGGGGGACAGCTTGACTTTCCAGGAAAGTAAGTGAACGTGTCTTCTCTGGCTTCACTAGACTCTTGGTCACGAACTTCACAAACTTATCTGCAGCCACTGAGCTGGTTTTGCTGCAGAAGTTCCCAAAGGAGATTCTCATTTTTGCAATGTTCTGTGCAGAGGTGTTGAGCCCTCGGTGTGGAGAGCTGCTGAGAAAATGTCAGGCACTTCTGGAAAAGGAGTAGACAATATATGCAAATTGTTGGTATTTATTCAGTCATGTAGTGCGGCAGAATAAACATTATCCCTGACATTTCCATTTTTGATTAATGATGAATGGAGCTGGCAGATGTTCAGCTGGCCGCCAGATGGGGTCTGCTCAGTCCAACAAACAGAATAGGAACAGTCTGGATCTGGTAAAGCCAGCACTGACAAAAGCTCTGACAAAATCTCTAGTTCGTCCAAGTGATACGCCGATTTTGACCTCAGAACAACTAAGCTATTTAAGAATGGATGTAGTACAACCAGCGAAACTGCTTATGGAAGTGAAATGGGGTGTGGAAGGATGGGAGCTGGTTAGTTCGCTAGAGTTCCAGCCGGTTTTTTTCCTGCCGCAGGAGCCACAGACTGCGGCTTTGATTCCCTGTGGCTGGACCCGCGCGGGTTCTGCATGTACCCAGGACTGCAGGTGTAATGGTCGTGTCTCTGGGCACATCGTCGCTTGGCGGTGGGGATCTCCTGCGTGTAGCGTCGTTAGCCCGACGCGCTGTGCCTCTGGAGATCAGATAGCCCGGCGCTGGTGCTGCTCCCTCGGCCGGCCGCTCTGGCTGCCTGCTCCTAGTGATGGGGAATCAGCCCACGGGAGGAGCTCTGCAGGCTTCTCCCGGCCCGCCGTGAGACTCGCGTGTGCCCAGCCGAGGGTCGGGGACGGGGCGACATGGCTGGGGACAGGGACGCTGCTCTGAGCGCCTCAGCCCGCGCCTGTACCCGTCAGGGCCGGCTTCCTCCGGAGCCCTGCGGGCAGAGCCATTCAAATTCAGAGAAGTGAATTTAAATCCATGCAAATTCGGTTCCTGGGGGAGGCGATAAGTGTCTGAGAAGTGCCTCGTCGCCGTCCCGCCCGGCAGCCCGGGCAGATGAGCCGCGGCACCTCGGCGGGGAGCGAGGCCGGGATGCGCGTTGGGGGCTGGGTGGTCGCTGCCCCTCGCAGCGCCGGGGCTGTGTGTGCTGCCGCTCTGACCCCGAGATACAGCGCGAATAAATTCCCTTTGATAATGACTTCCCCAGGGAGACAAAGAGCGGGAGGGAAGAGGAAATTTGACCGCGGTGTTCACGGTTACATTGACGGTGCCGGGGGGAAGCCGTCCGCCTGCCTTTGAAGCCGAACCACCCGCCTCTCAGGGCTTTTTATGCCTACGGGGGTGGGGGAAGTGGTAAAAGCGGGGGATGGCAGTCTCTTAGAAAATGCCCCGGTGCTGCTTCTCTGTGCGTAAGCTGGGCCTCGGACGCCTCTTTCCCGCTTGGAATGTGCCAAGGGAGGCAGTGATGGACGGCTGCTCTCTGTGATCCTCGGCTTCAGATAGGGTTTATTATTTTTATTGTATTTTTATTATTCACGTACAGGGACCTAGAACAAATGTCTTCCCGTCCTGAACCGAGTCCTTCCCGTCCGGCTGCGCAGGGCGGCGGGGACCGGCCGGGCAGGGTCAGCCCGGGGCGGCCGGAGCGCGTCCAGGGTGGGGTGGGAAATCTATTTCGAGCGTAAACACGAACAAAAGCACTGTAGCCAAACCGTGCGTCCGTCGTGTCCTGAGCGCAGAATTTATTGCTTCTGCAGGCCCTCGGTCCCCTGGGTGGACAGGCGGCCGGGCCGGTGACCCTTCCTGCCTCGGGGCCGCTGGCAGGAGACGCTCCCTCTTCCCATACTCCCTCCCTCCCCTGCCTTAGGCAGCACTTCGAACGAAGATCTCTGGTGGGAGAGATTCCTCCCGCCGCCGGACGGAGGAGCGGTGAGGGGCGCACGGCGCTGCGCCACGCCGGGAGTCCCGCAGGAGGCGGCGGGAGGCGCTGCCGGTGCCGGTCCGGGGCGAGTTTGGGGAGGAGCGCTCGGCAGGCTGCTCCCTCCCCGGCTTGCCGCCCCGGGGGAGAGGGACGGGGGGCGGCGCAGGTATCTCTCCCGCTGCGCTCCCGGCCGGCGGGACGGGGAAGGGAAACGGCGGCGACGCCCGGCAGGGACAGGGCTGGAGGAGCCCCCCGCCACCCCTTCCCTCGGCGGGGTCGCGCCTGGCGCTGGCCGCTCCCCAGAGCCTGCCGGGGACGGGAGGGAGCCGCGGGGAGCTGCCGGCGCCTGTCCGGGTGTGAGGGTCCGTGCGGCCCCGGGGCTCGGGGTGAAGCTGCCGCTGCGGGGCGCGGGGTCGGGTCTGCAGCCGGCATCGCCTCTCCTGCGCCGCCTCCCCGGCTCCGCCAGCAGCCTGGCCGCTCTTTCGGTGCCGCACAGAGGTAATTTGCGGTTACTTATATCCGCTCTCCCTCGCGGCAGCTCCGCCGGAGGGGCACGGTAAACGGGAGGGTGCCGATGGATGTCGGTGCCTTTGTGCATCCGGCTCCCGAGCGTGGGGACCCGGGGGACTGGGGGTGCCTCTGGGCCTCTGACCCACCATAGCCTTTCTGAAACTCGGTCAGGACGGGAAAACCCCCACCTGTCCTTCAGGGATCTCTGCCTGCTGAGGAAGGCACCATCCCGGCTCCTCCGAGGTGAGGACGCGCGGCTCGGCGGGGCTGTCACGGTGCGCAGGGCTGGGCGCGGAATTTTTTTACTTTTCTATTTTTTTACAGTTCCTGTCTTGTGACTTATTGAACACTTTCTTCAAGTGTTTTCTCTGGAAACTTGTCTCAGATGAGGGCTGTGAGCCCTAACAAAGAAGGGTGTTGTTCGACAGCCAACAGGTGATGGGGTGAAACCTGAGTATATGTGTACATTGGAGTAAAGTCTGGCTGCTGTTTAAAATAGAATTTTAAAAAATCAATGGGAGACTGTAAAAGGCAAGATTTCCTTCTTTCTAAATCTGTACACCCTCTTAAGGAGGGAGGGAGCGAGCATCCCTGAGAATACCTCTTCCTCGGCTGGAAGTTTGGGTCTTGCCTCACTGCGGTGTGCACTTGAGTTTCCATCAGCACTGTACAGAGCCAAGGATAACACGGCCAAATCAGATGTGTTGGCTGGGGCAATGCTTTGTCACGGGGCTTCCTCCTTTTGTTAAATACAGGTAGCCTGTCTTTGCAGTATGGTTCATTAAAAGAAAATACTCTGAGAAGGATTGTCTGACTTCCAGTTGGAAAACTGATCTTTGCGCTAGGATGCTAGAGGAGGAGAGCAGTTAACTCCTCTGTTGGTCTTTGTACACTGGCTAACAAAAACAGTTCTTACTTGTAGGGTCCATCTAGAGGTCTTTTGAATGGACAAGTAGACAGGCTCTATTCCTTCCCCACTGCTCTGGGTAGTTCATTACTCAAAAGGAACCAACAGCTGAAGAAGTCGCTATGTGCTGGTGCTGATAGAGATTCTACTTATAAACTCTGGATCCGGATTTCCCGCACAGAGAGCTACAGAGCTCACTGTAGATATGTGATTTGTACTGTAGCTAGGGAATGGGACTTGCTGATCATGTGTGTAATACATATTGGAAACAGGCTTTGAATTATTAATAGTTACTTTATGGTTGTTTATTGCTGTTATATTGCACCCTTCCTCTTCTAATGTAGTTATCTTGCACCAGAGATTAAATAAGCAGGTGAATGGGCTGGCCATGCTAATCTTAACTTGTTGAGCCTTCATTGTGAATGGATGCATGTGATATGCATCTTGTATCCCCTATAGCCTTGTTAACAAGCCTTCTAACAAAAAAGTTGTTAAAACAATTTGCCCTGCAGGACAGAGTAAAACAGCAGGGGGTGGGCAAGGAGATGTTTGTCTAACTTTGCTTACAAATCATGACCTCTTCTATCTGGTCATGGGGGAATATAATCAGTGAGCTGGAAATCCTAGCATGGGGGTAACCTTCATACAGTCTTCAGCAACAGCTTTGTTCTAAGTTTGATATCCCAGTATTTCGTGTACCCATAGCTTTGTAATTAGGAGTGTAGTTAGTCTTTGCCTTTAAAGAATTTGTCATATGGCTGTTTTAATTCATCAGTGGAAAAAAACACAGTAATTGCTTTTCTTTTCAAATCAAATTTAGCTGTATAACTCAATTATGTTATTCACAGTTGTCAACCTGCCAGTGAAATATCTCCCTGTGGACTATAAAGCCTTTTTTGAGAGGTCCTATTTGAACAGAGCTGAAACCTCAAAATGTTCCATGGACTTTAGGAAAGCAAAGCAAAGCAACACATCCTTGCTGTGTTCTGTAGGTATCATGGCAGGAGTAGAAAGACCACCTTTCTACTCATCCCTCGGAAAGCACTTATTTTTTCAGCTGTTGTTTATATTCATTTGAATCCTCCTTAGGATGTAATCATTTTAAACAGATCACTTTGAAGGATGAGTGCAGCTGGGGGGTGGGGAGGAAGAACCCTGTAGTTTTAAAATGCAAACCAAATTACACTTGAGCAGGAGAGGAAGAAGAACTCCTAAACAAGCAATTGCTAAAATAGTTTTGCAGATAGCCTGCTGTTAAAGTAGGCTGGATTAGAAACTCAGCAACCCCACAGTATTTGTGACGCAGCTGTATTGATATGTGGTGTACTGTCAATCAATTTTTAGCCAGCTTTACATTAGCTCTATGGGAGCGTTTTTCTTTTAATGTGAATGATGTCCTTTGAGCTGTCCTAATCTCAGTTCGTTGAGGTTTGTGGACCTTGCTTTGAACATTTCACGTTCTCTGGGGAGGAGAACCCTGATTGTAAAGCTGCATTTTACAGTTGGAGGTAAGATGTATTTTTCTTTTATTCTCTGTCAGCCAGACTTTCAACATACCCTGTATGACTGGAAACTGGACCTGTGAGTCTGTGGTTTCCTCTTGTTGGAGCTGGTGTGTGTGCTTTCTGAAATGGATGTGTCAGAGGAGGCCCAGGCAGGACGAGTGGCTGCAGAAAAGCAGCCTCGTCTCTCTCTTACCAGGGCCTTGTCTTCTTTAGGAATTAGGCAACATTCCTACACTCCTTATGTACCTTTGCTGTGCTTAAGATCCTGATGTTGCCCAGCGCTACTTTTTTCAGTGTGAAAGTAGTATGTAGCCTTACTGTTCCAAACATGCAGAAAAGTTGATACGTCATTATGCATTCAGATTTTGGGTTATTTCCTTGTCTTTCAAGAGAAGTCGGAGAAGTTAATCTTTGATCTTGTGCAGAGACGGTTTTGAACATTCAATATGAAGCAATTACTGTTACTTGGTGTGCTTGTGAGTGCTGGGTATTGTGAGAACAAAGCAGGGATGCACTCTGCTCAAGTGCCCAGACTGCCAGAGCTGAACCTGTCTCTTTGCCTAAATTATGTTTCAAATCTGCTTCCTGTGGTATGCGGTTGAGGTTGGGCTGCCTAATGAAATATTGGCAAAGATGTTTCACCTACTGACTCCTTTTTTTCCTGAGGTGTTGGCAGGAGTCAGTTCTTGAAAAGGGACTGTTTGACCAATACAAGTTCTTGCAATGCCGTAAGAATTGGAAATACCAGCTTAGGTGTCAGTGAGTGGCACATTATTGCAAATCAGATATCTGCCACTTTCTAAAGGGAAGTGGCAAAACAGGTCATCTGCTGCTAAGACTGTCTTGGAAGGAATTCAGCTTCTCAATGATATTCATGGTAACTTTATATTTAAGAATTATTCGGATATGGATGATGCGTGACAGAAGCTGCCAAACTGAGTATCCGTATCCGTCAACAACAGTGAACACTGTTGCCTTTTTTTGCTAGAGTGATTTCCTAACTGCATCACAGTACTTCTCTGTCCCTCTTTCCTTGCACCCCGGTTTTATGCAAGCAATTAAAAAACATACCTGATGAGTGATTTTACTTCCACTAGTAAGTGGGAAGTGGAAACAGTTCTGTATTCCTTGTCTTATTATTTGTTTTTGAGAGCAACTAATTCAAGGGATATAATATGTACCAGGAAGTCTGTCTTTCTATTTTAAATATGGTTGAGCTTTTAGGATTGAGTTTGGTTATATTTACCTTCCTCGAGAAAGATTGTTAAGCTCAGAAGCTGTTGTGCTAACCTTTAGTTGTTCAGCTTGAGTAAGATTTCAGACGTGTGCCTGACAGCTCACCAGCTTTCCAGAAATAGCCTGTTCTCAAAGGGGAAGTTGGCAGGTTTGCTTGCCCCATCAAATATTAAATTAATCTTCTATTATAGTACAGCTATGAAGTGTTTTGGCATCCTAGCAGTGCACCAAAAATAGTGCGTATGTTTCTGAACCAGAAGTTTTTGAAGTTAGACAACTTAATTTTTTGGAGCACTAACCCAGTGAAAGAGTTAAGTAATCCCATCCCTTTTTATTGGGTGTGGGAATGTGTAGATGTATTGAAAATAGGGATAGATAAGACTTTATACTGGATATTATAATTTCTCTGAGTTAATAGCTTTTGATGCATATGGCCACTTTTTGTGGGGCAGGTTTGGGTTTTTGTGCTGAATCATCAGAACCTGGCACTAATCAGTGCCTCATGCTTGAAGGGGAAACTCCTGTTGAGTAACCAGCAGAATATTTGGGTAAGCAGTCTTAAATCTTCCAGCTGTGATCTAGAAGCAATTTATTTTCTCTAAGACAGTGGTGATGAGACTGGAAATGTGGGACCCACCAGAAGGTTTTAGATTGCTCTCCTCATTAGACCCACCAGCAAGGTTTATGTCAAGAAGATTAACATTTTCTACAGCTTGGATGTAGCAGTGACAAAATTTGATCTGTGTTTAGATAAATAGGTGAAAAAATGTCCTAAAATGAGGAAGACACAGCTCACACATCATGGTAGTGTAAGAGCAAGCTTGTTTCTACCCCAAGTGGTCAGGATATCTGTCATGTTAGGACACATCCTCTGGGGTTTTGGTTATCTGTATTTCATTGAAATGCGTTGTCTGAATTTCCTAAGAACTTCTGGTAGAATTAATATAAGATATATATCTTGTTAAGCTTTTTATTGCAGACTGCTACAGATCTTGGTGAGAGCCTTCTTTGCCAGTTGTGACTAAAAACGATCCCACTGATATTAAGCTTTGCAGGCTTCATGAATCAACAGAATCATCTCCCTGTAGGGTTTTAAATTGACAGAACAATCATGATGCATTTTACAGAGACTAATCTGGCATAATTGGATTTCAGATATTTAACAAGACCAACGCCCTTCCGCTCCCATACAGCTAAACCAAAGTTCTCAGAGGAATCCAGCAGATGTTTGCTGCTCTGTGCCGGCCTTATGAACACCACTATGCTACTTGCACAACTGTCTTTCCCCAATAATTTCTTTAGCTTTTGACAAGTGGTTGTCATGTCTTTTGTTTTACTGGTATAGTGGTAGTAATGACTTCAGGAAGAGCTTGTGTCATTGCTCTTGTCAGTATCTGCTCAATGAGTCTTTCCTAGATATACACACATATAACCTGCTATGCGAAACAAGCAGAACTGTAAAAAGTGACAAGTGTTAATACTGAAATACATTGCAGTTGCCAAAAGTGGTAGTCTGTGCCTAGTTTTCTGGTTGGTTTTTTGTTGGTTTTTTGGTTTTGGGTTTTGGTTTTTTTTTTTTGAGTAGTTTTATTTTTATAACTCTTAAGCATTTTTAAATTGCTTGTAGCAAGTTGTAATGAAGCTTCAATAATTTATTGTTCTGGGCAACACAAGGAATACTAAACTGTTGTAAGATCATTTACACTGATAATTAGTTGTTTATGTTCAAATTTAATAAAGCTCTATTAATCTTTTTCTCCAGATCAATTGCTTGATGAGCTGCAGCTGAAATATTTAACACTTCACACTTATGCCATTGGAGATGGAGCCCAAAGCCAATAACCTTGTTTTTGGGTGTCAGCGAAGCTCAACCTCTGATGATGACTCTGGCTGTGCCTTGGAGGAATATGCCTGGGTCCCCCCAGGCCTCCGACCAGAGCAGGTACCAACCATGTTTCTGCATTTTAGAAATAAGCTTCATAAGGACTGTCTGAGTGATATGCTGCCTCTATAAGTCTAATTAAAGTCCTTTAATGTATAGAACTTTAATTCATGTGGAACTTTTCACTCCTTTTTTGTTTCCTGTCCAATGAGGCTGTGTGTAGGGAGCTTAAAGTTCCCAACCCTGAGGAGTTTTATGTTCCAAAACAAGGTTTTTGAAAAAGTATATGCTGCAAAGGTATGTACTGTCAAGTCTAAAACCAGCATAGAAGGTTGCTTTCTTTTTGAAACAAGTTATTAGGTTAAATTAAAGCTCATGGCATACATCATGACATTGTGCTCCCTGGCCAAGTATTTCACTACACTTGTATGACTCTTTAAATAATTAGGCATTTGACATCTAGAACGTGGATGGTACTGCAGCGCATATAAATGAAAGTGTTCAGTCACTGTGACAGGTAATAATGTGTTTTACATTTGTTTAAATACTTGTATGGCTGCCATTTGTTCATGCCAGGATTTCTCTTGCATGGTGTCTGGAGCTGACACTTGTGGGTTGGTTGGGCTCTTTTCCCTCTCTTCAGTCCCCTTTTTTTGTGTACCATCACATGGCAATGAGAATAAAAGGAAATTATTGATGACCAAGTTGCTATGACAGACCAAGATGAACTGCTCATGGTATTGATTCATGGTATTGATGATATTGCAACTGAGCTCAAGCTGTGTACTCAGTAATATTCAGAACTCAAGACTTCAGTGTTCAATAGCCAGGGTGGCTTCATAATATCTGCTAAAGAGCAATCCTGGCAAGCTTATACAGTCCATAGTTTAAAAAAGTGCAGAAGGTGTCTTTTTTGCAATGCAGAGATTTTCTTAATCATGAGCAAAGTAACAAGTCAGCAGGAATGGCAAGTAACAGGCTATTTTTAGGGCAACTCTCTTTATCACTTACTTAAGCATCTATAAGAATCCTGATGAATCAGACCTTAAGGCAAAGAGTAAGCTAACATTCTGCCAGAACAATTAAATGCCCTAAAATATCCTCATAATCCCAGCTAGCCCAAACTCATTAAAGAGGGTTTTTTTTTTCCCCAGAAGAATTACTTATTTCAAGAACAGTGCAATAAACTTGAGAAAAGGGCATAAAGTATTTTTAAAGCTTCACTTCTTGCTGCATGTTATCTTTTCTGGAGCATCCTGAAGTATAGTCAGTAGCAAGTGGGCTTACAGTAGACTTCAGTTGTTTAAATTTTGGTTAAATGTACATGTTTTGTACAACTTGTCTCTCATAATTTTGATTGCTTCCTGACTTAAGTGACTGATTAATGCTTTTTTTTTTTTCATTTGTCTTGCACAGTAATAAGCTGTTGACCTGAGCATTATTTAAATCTGTACGGCAAGTAATATTTTTGCCAATAGTCAGCTCTTACTTACAGCCCCAGGCCTCGTGACAAGCTGGAAACTGCATAGGAAAAACAATAAATCTGTAGCTGTTCCACAAAAATATTTTTTGCCATTGGGCTTTGTGTTCATTACAGCCTTCCTGTCATAATATTCTTCTGAAAAAAAAAAAGAGTGAAGATTGATACAAAAACATTCATCCCGTGAAAATTTCCTGGTTAATTTGCATCTGATTGAAATGTGGCTGGATCCAGCCTCCTCCCAAGGGAAGGATGTTTCCACCTTCTTACCAAAGCCCACATGGAAGCAATGAAAGCTGATGCTTTGGTGAACCTGATCAGCAGGAGACTACAAAACAGCTTTTGTCTCAACAATGTGTAAAATGCAGAGAGCAAATTAAATTTGTTTATATAGTGGCTGTTTTCTGGAAAGCTTCATGCCTTGTGTGGTAAATTGCAGAGGGAAACTTAGAATTTCCATGGGGTTGTTGACCAGCCCTGAAGGGGGTGGGAATAATGAGAACATTAAATGTGCATAATTTATGATACCCCCCTAATTGTCGCTGCAAATTGCATTCCAGAAAAGCAATTCAGCAGCTGGGTGCTAGTTTTATCAGAGACAATTCAGGTTTGCTGAGCTGGTTCATCTGGGTCTTGTATTTTTAGCCTAAACCCTGTCACAGTCTAATGTAGCATGACCTTCTTTCTTCATAAATGAGACCTGAGATATAAGAGTAGCTGAAGAACGCTGGTAGTGCTTGGGGGATGTGTGTCCCTGGGTCTGAACTCTGCATTTCTCCTGGTCAGGTCCAGCTGTATTTTGCCTGCTTGCCAGAGGAGAAGGTCCCTTACGTTAACAGCCCTGGAGAGAAACACCGGATTAAACAACTTCTCTATCAGCTACCACCCCACGATAACGAGGTAAGTACAGAATTTAGGATGAGCCATCAGGCCTTGGGTCTCCCTGGCAGCTTTTCCGTGGAGAATTACCTGCCTGTGTATTTATGACAAACCTAAACCGTGGCCTGCAGTGGCATCTGAGCTATAAAGCAGCACGGTGTGTACACTGAGTCCATTGTTCAGCTGTCCACTTGGCTTGTGTGCAGATAAGAGCTGTCTGGAAGGACACTGCCTTTGCTTGTTAGGGAGGCTGGTGTTACTGCAATAAACTTAACACAAGTTGGTTTTATAGTGTTTGCAGCCACCCACCAATTACCAGGAACCTACAAATTCCTGGAATTGCATTGTAGCACACAAAAAGGATGCTTTGTGATAGTAAAAGGTTTGCATCTCAGTTATGCAGTGTAATTTGGAGTAGAAGTGGAAACAACAAACAAGCTCTTTGTAAGGAAAGGGGCGGGGGTGTCAGTACTTAAGATCTTGTGTGTACTGCAGTACTTAGTCGTGGGCACTTAACCATAAATCTAAAGGACAATGTTATGGCTGATTTAGGTTCATTCCATTATTTTAGGATAGCAGCAGATTTTGGGTTAGCTTTTAAAAATCTTTTTTCTTGTCTAAACAACTCCTCAGTTTAGCATGGTGGGTTATTTCCCTGTAATGCAAAATCTCCCTCCATACTATTTTTGTGTTTTGCAATATTACGTAAATACTAAGAAGGTAGAGACGGCAAGTGGGAAAAGTTTTATGATGATTGGCAGCATGCCTGATGAATTCCTTGCATATATGCACTTACTTACTCATCTGTTACATTAAAACTCAGTCTCTAAATTAAGTGCCCCTGTGTTTTCACTGGAAGGTGAGATACTGCCAGTCGTTAAGTGAAGAGGAAAAGAAGGAGCTGCAGATGTTCAGTTCCCAGCGCAAAAAGGAGGCACTGGGACGAGGCACTATTAAACTACTCTCCAGAGCAGTGATGCATGCTGTTTGTGAGCAGGTAATACACTGGTGCCACAAGCCAGCTACAGGGCTGAATAATGTAAAACTACACTATCTCAATATTAAAATTTAAACTTCTGTCTATGTCTGAAAATAACCACAAAAGATTCTTTTTGAAACTGCATGGAAGAAGAAAGAAGGTAATGCTTGCTTAAGCAAAATGTAACCTTTGATAATGGGAATGAACTGAGTCTTTGATATATTTCCTACTCAAAAAAAACCCTAATGCTGACTTATACTAAAGTAGTGACAAATAAAAAGCAGACATATGCTTTAAAATGTTATTTTGTATAAAATAAACTTATATTCACAAAAGGTTCATTGAGATGCAGTTCATCTAGACTAAAATGGATAATATTTCTTCCTTCTTGTCAGAAATTTGGAATAAAATCTCCTGTTGGCTTTGGTGTTTTAACTTAGTTTAAATGCAAGAAGCTAGTCGTTTTGGATGGGAAGTATGTTCACTTTCTGGGTTTTTTCCTAGTGTGGTACAAAAGTAAATGGCGGTGAAGTTGCAGTTTTTGCCTCAAGAGCTGGGCCTGGTGTGTGCTGGCATCCCTCGTGTTTCGTGTGCTTCACGTGCAACGAGCTGCTCGTTGACCTTATCTATTTCTACCAAGATGGAAAAATTCACTGTGGCAGACACCACGCTGAACTTCTCAAACCTCGATGTTCAGCCTGCGATGAGGTAAATAGTTCACATTTTACAGCCAAGCTACACTCCTGTTGTTCAGCTGACACACTGCATCACTTGGGAAATTCCTCACTCCAGATGCAGTCACTTAAGAAGTCAGGACTCTGCTGCTGCATAGATGTGTTTGAAGGCTGAGGGGTATTTCATTTCTTGTCAAACTAGAAATATTGTAAGCAATAAGATGGTATTTCAAAAGCAAACACCTGTTTGTGTTTGGAATGGAACATTCTCAAATATTCCAAAATATTATCCTTATAGAAGAGCTTCTTGAATGGTTGAGTTTCTTTTTTGGTTTTTTTTCTTTGTTTTGGCTTTAGAATGTACTGTTTTTATCTTTGTATTCAGAAGGGAGCAAAATAAAAATAAATTTACTGTATGAACTGCACTGTTAGGTTATTTTATATGCTCTAACTCCCAAGGTGAGGTTTTGGCCACTTAACTAAAAGTATCCTTTTTATCTCTGAAAAGATAATTTTTGCTGATGAGTGTACAGAAGCTGAAGGTCGCCACTGGCACATGAAGCATTTCTGTTGCCTGGAGTGTGAAACAATCCTGGGTGGACAGAGGTACATCATGAAGGATGGGCGGCCGTTCTGCTGTAACTGTTTTGAATCTCTCTATGCGGAATACTGTGAGACCTGTGGGGAACACATTGGTGAGTGTGTCCTTTTCATGCATTAAGCTTACAAATTAAGGGAAAGCTGATTTATTAAATGATTTCACATTCCAGAAGTATGAATTATGCAAGCAATTATTTAGAGAGACTCAAAGCATTGCCTTTTCTCCCTTTCCAGGTGTTGACCATGCTCAGATGACCTATGATGGACAGCACTGGCATGCCACAGAAACTTGCTTTTCTTGTGCTCAGTGCAAGACCTCTTTGCTTGGCTGCCCTTTCCTTCCAAAGCAAGGGCAGATTTATTGTTCAAAAACCTGCAGCCTGGGAGAAGATGTTCATGCCTCTGACTCTTCTGATTCTGCGTTTCAGTCTGCTCGATCCAGAGATTCCAGGAGGAGTGTCCGCATGGGAAAAAGCAGCCGGTCAGCCGACCAGTGCCGCCAGTCTCTCCTCCTCTCGCCGGCTCTCAACTACAAATTCCCTGGCCTTTCAGACAATGCCGATGATACTCTTTCCCGTAAGCTGGATGATTTAAGCCTTTCAAGGGAAGAGGCAGGCTTTGTTAATGAAGACTTCTGGAAAGGAAGAGTAGAGCAAGAAATGCCTGAAGACCCTGAAGAATGGGCTGAACACGAAGACTACATGACTCAACTTCTTCTGAAGTTTGGGGATAAAAGCCTCTTCCAGCAGCCTACCGAAGTAGACATTAGATCAAGTGAACACTGGATTTCTGATAGCATGGTCAAGAGCAAATTGGACTTGAAAAAAAATAATCCAAGCCTAGCAAGTAAGAAGTATCAATCAGACATGTACTGGGCCCAGTCACAAGATGGTTTGGGAGACTCTGCGTATGGCAGCCACCCAGGCCCTGCCAGCAGCAGAAAAATCCAGGAGCTAGACATGGAACACGGGGCCTCGGGATACAAACACGACCAAACACCATGGTATGGAGGTTCACTCGAATGTTTGTCTGACTTGAAACAGCAAGAACAAAGTGTTCGAGACTCAATGGATTCCTTGGCTTTGTCTAACATAACAGGTAATGGGGAAATAAATGAATGGTTTTGATGGAGAGGTTAACAAAAGCATGCGTGTGGAAGTATTTTGATGGAAGATTTCTCATTTTAGTGATTTCTGAAAAGCTTTAGTAGCAAGAGATGAATGTAAATTAGGCAGCAGCTTTTATCAAGCACATAATGTTTCACCAAGATATGTTTCTGCCACTTAAATCCTATTAGATTCTTCTCCTTTTCTTTTGAATTCTCTTTCTTTTGCTTAAAGCAAAAAAATCATTTGATGTTAAACAGAGTAAGAACGGTCTTAAACTACACATTTGTTATATAAAAACCACTGCTTTAAGCAAATGACTATTTTGCCATACCTTATGTATAAGAAGTTGCATTAAATATTAGGATGATATTAAAGATAATCTGCGAAACACTTTAGATAATTTCCCATTTTGCTTTTAAAAATATGTAGGAAACCTGAAAGGATAGTAAACTTTTTAGCCTTAGGAAATTAGGTTTATGAGATTATCTTTCCCCATTGACTAAAGGGAAACTGATAATCCACTTTTGTGATGAACCTCCTTGTCTAATGTGATTGAAGTTACTCACAGGGATAAAGTGTGTGTTAACCTTCCTTTCCTATTTCTGTACAAAATGCCCAAACCTGGCAGGTAGAGAACCATTTTAAAAGTTGTCCAATCATCCTTTCCTTTCCCTTCTTTCCTTTCCTCCTGTGACCGGAATTACTGCAGCTAATTGTCGAGCTGAGGCCCAGCCACAGACTGGCTGTGTTTGCCAAGAAGCAATGAAGGAACTGAGGAGGGCAGCTTGGTTCAGGGGGCATGGGAGGAGGAGGAGGCACTGGAGGTGTTGCACCTGGGACCACCACAGGGCACGTGACACTGTTGTTGTGGGAATGAAGGGTCAGTTGAGTACAGCAGGCCAGCTTACTTTTGATTACTTTCGGAGTGTAAGGATCCTCTTCTGCAAGGCAGTAAGCTTGGCTTTCCTGTTGCAACAGCTGGAACATGAATTTGGCAATTCCAGAAATGTGAAATACTTTAGTCTTAAGAATGGCAAGCATAGGCTGTAGAATAACTTTAAGTAATCCTTTTTACTTAAAAGGTGTGCCTTGTATGCATGTTTCAAAATTTTAAGCTCATTGAACTTCTGCTCTTGATGTTCTCATGACAGCTAATTCTTTGGTAATCAGAGCTAATACTTAAATGTTTTAAGTCAAAACAAAGCTTATTCTACTATGAAGAGAGTATTTTTGGTTATAGTGCAAAAAAAACACCTGCTGACAAGAAATGTTTCATGTTTTAATACTTTGATACTTCTCTCATTTTCCTTTTCCTCCTTTCTCCATTCCTACCACAGGGGCTTCAATGGATGGAGAAGGCAAGCCACGGCCATCTCTCTACTCTTTGCAAACTTTCCAAGAACTGGAGGTAGAGGACTGTGAGAAGATGAGCAATATGGGAACTCTGAATTCTTCAATGCTCCATCGGAGCACAGAGTCCTTGAAGAGTCTGAGCTCAGAGTTGTGTCAGGAAAAAGTTTTGCCAGAAGAAAAGCCAGTGCATGTGCCTGTACTGAGACGATCTAAATCCCAGTCTAGACCACAACAAGTGAAATTTTCAGATGATGTTATTGATAATGGAAGTTATGAGAATCTTGAAATACGTCAGCCTCCAATGAGTGAAAGGACTCGTAGGCGTGTTTACCATTTTGAAGAGCGTGGAAATCGGCCTTCTCACCATCGCAGAAGAAGCAGGAAGTCTCGTTCAGATAATGCACTTAACTTGGCTGCAGAAAGAAGATGCTCTCCAAGAGAGAGATTTCGTTATTACTCCCCTCAGGATCATGAAAAATTTATTCAGAATAGAAGCTCACGTGAGCTTCGGGCCTATATTCAAAATGCAGAGCTGTATGGACCATATGCCCATACTAGGTCTGACTATGCACTGCGGAATCAGATGGTTGATAAATTTTTTGGATTATATGGTGAGGAAGATGACTCCTGGTGTTCAACTTCATCCTCATCATCCGATTCTGAAGAGGAAGGATATTTTCTAGGACAACCAATTCCACAGCCACGGTCACTGAGATATCCATACTATACAGATGATCTTTCTGGTCCAACTACTGCATTATCTAGTTCTCAGTTTGGACAAAGGACAACCAAATCAAAGAAGAAGAGAGGACACAAAGGAAAAAATTGTATTATATCTTAATTAATTATTAGTATTTCTTAATTGGGAGGACCAGTCAATGCTGTAGTTACAGTTTGAACCACATCTTTTTATATTAATAATTGTACTTAGGCAAGTTGCTAAAGTTCGTAATGCTTTGCCAGTGTAAATGATAACCGTGCCAGAGTTTACATTGTAAAAGTAACATTCAGAAATGTCACCACACCAAATGATCTGCTCAGATACTGCTAGGCTTACATACTGTGTTTCAGCTGTCAAAATACTGTTACTGCAGTTCTTAATACAGACTTTTTGTAGACATTTTATTTTATGCTCACTATTCACCTACATTGAGTTATCTGAGAGAGAGGATTCAACAAAGATCAATAAATAAAAATGTCAGTCCTGTGCTGTAACTATATACACACAGGGTGATCTTTGACTTTTTCCTCTTGATGCCAAGAACAAAGAGACTCTATACTGTGCCCTTTCTTCATTGATAGAGCTCACTCTTCCTCATTCAAGTTTCCATACAAAAACTGGATTCTTTTTATTTTGGAAAATGCTCCTTAAGAAAGCAAAAATCATAATGTGGGAGCTGAAATGCTTGAAGCCTTGATGTATCCTAAAGCAGCAGTGAATGTTTTAGATATTTAACTTTCATGGGGTTTTCCTCCACAATTTTTTGAGAAACTGTGAGGTGGTTGGTTTTGGTTTTGGGGTTTTTTCATGCCTGTTTAAAGGAAGATATTAATTCAGCTGCTGGAATTGGACTTAGCTGCCAAGGAGTGGTGATGTTTTTTCTGTCATGCCCCCCACCCCTCAGCAGTGAGAGAGGTACAACTGCTGGAGTTCTTTGCTCAGGCATGTAACCCCATTTGAGTCAATGAATCTACTTACGTAACAAATATTTTCATATGGGCTTAAAGGATTAGGCTCCAGAAATGTGTTTTTTCACATGCATTATCCAGGTTTTAAAATGTATTAGCTGCAATTCTAAGTAAAAAAAAAATGATATTTATAATGTAGTATTTCATAGGCTTAAATGTATTCATAATTTAACAGTGCAAATACTAATGTACATATTGTACAGTTAAAATTTTAAAATCTGAATATTTTTATATCCCTGAATTTGAAGAAGTTTGTTACAATATCAAACTAGATTTGTTAGGGGTTTAACAGCAGTGTTATGGATGAAATATTGCTTGTATTTTAGTCAGGGGGTTTAAATTGAAAAATGTTCAGTGCAAAACAGCTTAATTTTGTCTACTAGGTATTAAAAGCTCTGTATGCATGGTGGGGCTATGTAAATACTCTTTATGGCCCTCTTAATCTTGCAAGTATTATTTATGGGTCAAGCAAAATGTAAACTATATAAATGTAAAAACCACACAAGCTTGGAATATATCATTACAACCAGTACGCAACTCCTGTGGATGTGGATTTTTTTATCCCTCCTTCCCCAAAAATAATTTCTAAAGTTTACCTACCTAAAGGAAGAGAAATACTGAGTGGCTCTAGAAGGCAAAAACTACAAACTAGTAGGTAATCTCAGTAGTTGCCTTGAACTCAGACACAGAGCAGGAGCTATTTGAAGTTATAATAAATTTCTTTGGCTGTTTTAAATAAAGGGCAGAAATTTCCTAACAGTGACATCCACTCATTAAGATAGTAAATGCTAAAACCATTGGCTTTCTCACCACTTGAAGAAAGGAAACGAATGAAATAATAGATGCTTCTTAACAAAAAAACTTGTCAAATGGAACGAAGCTTGCCCTTCTTGAGGATAAAGAAGGAAGACTAGAATGGAAGACTTGTGGGGCTGGAGATGCTGACTTGTTAATAACCATTCCCAGGATGCTCCAGCAATGGTTAGGATCTTCTGTTCTCACCTGTTTCCAAAAGTGGGAAACCAGGATCCTCAGAAAAAAAATGCTGTGCCACTACTGTTGTGTGTTGGACCAAGTAACTGTCTCATGGAGAAATGTCTCCACAAGTAGTTCTTCTGATCCTAAGCCATCTCCTGAGATGCAGCAGAGGTACTCTCCCAAACTGCAGTATCTTATGGAATATTACAGTTCTCCATAGATTGTTAGCTGCTTCTTAATACTTTCTTCTATAAAATAAGTTTAAAGATGATTATACAACTTTAATTTTTTCAGCTTCACATAAACAATTTCTCACTATTTTTGACCACTACTTATGAGAAATATTTCTAATTGATTCCTCCAGCTTAAATATAAAGAGAACGGTATGGGATACAGTGTTTGTGACCAGCATAAGACTCAGATACAGTCACCAAAGCTCTGAAGTGTGGTTTGTATTACTGGAAGTTGTACCTATATTTCAAGTAGAACATATAACCTGGTAGGCACCTAAGCATGATTCAGTACCCTCCAGTGGGATGGGGGAAAGAAAAGTAAGAAAAACAAGAAAACCTTATGGGCTGAGTTAAAGACCATTTAATAGCCAAAAACAAACAAGCAAAAACCCCCAAACAGAAAACCCTGAAGTGATACCAAACAACCCACTAGCTCACCACTAACCAACTACTACCCAGCCTGTCCTTGAACAGCAGCTGCTCTGGCAAACTCCTTACCCCACCCCTAGTTTTATATGCCGAGCATGATGTATGCCTGTGATCAGTTGGGGTCAGCTGTCCTGGCTGTGTCCTCTCCCAACATCTTGTGCACCCCCAACCTCCTCACTGGGTGAGAGGGTGAGAGGCAGAAAAGGCCATGGCTCTGTGTAAGCTCTGCTCAGCAACAGCCGAAACATCCCAGTGTTACCAGCATGTTTCCAGCACAAACCTAAAGCACAGCACCCCTGCACCAGCTAATATGAAGAACATTTAACTCCATCCCAGCCAAACCCAGAACAACCTCCATGACACTGAAAACTACTAGGGCAAAACATCCTTATCTTCATCAAAACTGAAAATCTTGTGGACAAGAGGGTGACAAGGATTTGGTTCTGATACCTGGCATTACTTCCTTTCATATCCATGTGATTATGTTGCTGATTTTCACCTTTATTGCTTACATTGTCACTCAAAGCTGCCAGCTCACCCAAGGGAGGTTACAGAGGTTACACTTCAGTCTCAGCAGATATAGCACCAAATTTCCATACTCCTTCAATTTCCACTTTTTTATTTTTTAAGGGTATCTGCAACATTAACAAGTGCTAGGAGCAATTTCTGTTTTCAGGAGCTCTCAGGTTGACAAATTCCTCCATTACAGCATGTTTCCTTCCCCCAGGGCTCTTCCTATAGCTTTCCTGAGGCCCACTGAGGCTGTTCACTAGACATGGGACAAATTTTTTTTTTTTTTACATTGATGTGAAACTAATCCAAACTACTTACCTGTAAAGGAAGCAAGATTAAAAGCCGTGTTTCTTCCTTGAGGGACTGCCATAGTATATTTTACTTACATCAACTGAAAGCATACATCACAAAAGGTTAAATGCAAACATTCAACACAATGCCAAGTATTAGATGGAAAATCAGTTACTTACCACTTACAAATGTGAATTAAACCTTTACAGAAATAGCACTTATAAAAAATTCAAAAGACTCCTTAGTTCACAAGTTAAGTTTAATCAGTTTTAAAAAAGGTTAAGCAAAGGATCAGGCATAGTGAATGGCTACCTCAGGCAGGCAGCCAGTCACCAGTGGGATTACAGAGGGCTCAATTTTAGGGCCAGTGCTCTTTAATGGCAATAGATGAGTCAAGCGTACATTGAGTTTGCCAATGACAGTAAATTGAAAGGAGCAGAGAAGCCCTGCAGTGAGAGCTGAACAATTTAAGGAGCTGGGGGGCAATCACCAGCTGCATGAAGTTTAACAAGAGCAAGTACCAGATTCTCCACCTGGGACATGGCAGTCCTGATTATCTGCAAAACCTGGAGAATGAGAAGTTGGACAGCAGTCCTGCAGAAAAGAGATTTGGGGATCCTGGTTGAGGGAAAGTTGAATTTGAGTCAGCAGTGCCCTGGCAGCCAGCAGTGCCACCTGTGTCCTGAGGGCATCAGGCACAGCATTGGCAGCTGGGCAAGGGAGGGGATTGTCCTGCTCTGCTCTGCACTGGGGCAGCCTCACCTCGAGTGCTGGGGGCAGTTTTGGGAGCCACAATATAAGGATATAAAGCTATCAGTACGCCCAGAGAAGGCTGATCAAGATGGTGAAAGGAGCCTGGAGGAGACTGAGGGGTGACCTCACTGCACTCTACAGGTTCCTCAAGGTGGGCTGCAGCAGGGCAGGCACTGAATTCTCTCTGGTGGCCAGTGAGAGAATGGAAATGGAGACAGGAAATTGAATGAAGCTGCATCAGGGGAAGTTCAGATTGGATGTGAGAGGGTGGTCAGTCACTGGAACAGGCACCCCCGGGGAAGTGGTACAGCCCCAAGCCTGCCAGAGTTCAAGGGGCAACTGGACAATGCTCCTGGTGGTTCAGTGAGGAGCAGGGAGTTGAACTCAGCCATCCCTACATACCCCTTCCAATTTGAGATATTCTATGTTTCTGTGATTGTAAGCTTAGGTCTTCCTTTACAGAAAAGCACTTGAAAACTTGGATACTTTTATAATAGTAAACTTAATCAGGCTTCTAACAAAGGAAACTCCTAACAAACTGTACAGTAACAATGGAGATTTTTAATAAAAAATATATTACACACAATTTTATTATTTTTTTCCATTAGCATTTCTAACCCAAAGCAGAAACTCCAATGTAACACCCTGAAGGCTCTCAGTCCTGCAGGCAAACAGTGAGGTGTTGTAGTTAAGCTTCTGCATCAGAGGAGACTTTGACTGATCTCGGTAAACCAGGTTCTTGCCAGAAGGGGCAGGTCAGGTCTCGCTACTCTGTCACAACAGCTTGCCTCTCTTGCCCTCTCTCTCTCCCCAAACTGGTGTCCTGTAGGATCCATGAGCTGATTCCCATTCACTGTGCAGCCCATGCAATCCCAGGTCCTAACAAGTAGTTGCAGGTCATCTCCTTTAAGCAATGTAAACTCAGAAAACAAGCCAACAGCAATCACCCCCCTTACTGACATGAGAACTAACCAGGCTTCTCAGGAATCTGATGCAATATATATTTAACATACCATATCAAGATTTGCATGTCTAAGATGCTGTGATACATACAGTACCTTGTACATGCAAAATCATTGCTACTTCATTTATCTTTCTGCACACCATTCTGATGAAATCTGGAAATAGTGAGTTTGGTTATTAGTCCTTTTACAGAGTTTCCATGTTCTAAATGCAAATGTATACAAACCAATCATGGTTATACTTACCTATTTGTGATTGTAATTATGATTGATTATGACTCCAATTATCCCTTTCTTAAAATGTTCATAAAAAACAGTACCTTAATAAATATATTCAATAGTCAGGATTCCACTGAGTCCTAAATATTTTTCACTGGCAGCCTCTTGACTTTCCTCAACCACTGTTCCCAAACTGCAAGTTGTTCTATCAGGCCAAAAGTGGTACCAGACACTAACCAGAATCACCTACATTTGAAATGATAGTGAATTTGAGGCCTTAGGGATAAACTTTGTATTACACCTAATCCAAAGCAACCTGGGGTTACTAGAGAGATGGTCCCACTCACTTTACTTGCCTGTCCTTGACATCCAAATTCCTGCTCCTTCTTGAAACTGGAAATAAAGATTTCACACAGCCTTCGTAACGTTAAAATTGATGGATGAAAAGGCTTGAGAAGTTGTAAGGGGGGAAAGTGGTACAGCCCGAAAAGAGATCCACCTGCTCAGTGGCTGCCTGCAGCTACATTCTGTACAGTGCAGTCAAAACCAGCAAAGAGTAACAAAAAAATTGAATTCATCCTACGTAATACTGCTTACTAGTAATGAGTCATGATATGGAAAACACTGAAATTTAAAAGGCATTTGCAGAACCTGCAATTAGAACAAAAATACAGCACTTCTTACATCAAGTAGTTAAGTGCTCTGGCAGCCAGAGAGTAGAGATAACCCCTAATGTAATTTTACAGAACTAATCTGAATTTTTAAATTAAACTGGAATAAAGAATTTAAATCATAATTGTGACCAATTTTCCAAGTTTTCTCTTCCTATAGTATATGTGGTAAGACATATTTGTGCATAACTTGAGGAATGAGAGCAGCTCTGTGTAATTTTAATAAAAAATACGTTTCAAATTACACTTATACACATCAAAACATAAGTGTACAGACAGACTGATCTTTTTTTTTCCAAGGTAACTCTGTACAAACAGTTTGTTGCTTTACAGCATTTTTGAAAAGAACATTTTTACAAAGGAATATATGTCAACAAGAACAGGTGAAGAATACAATCATGGAGACCACAGTGGACAAGGGCACAGCCACCTGAGCTATTACAAAGGAGCGCCAGCCTTGGCTTCAAACCTCAAACAAGAGCTCCTCCTTCCCCGCAAAAAGCAGATTTATGTATTATGGGCATACATAATGCAGAGGATCTAAAAGCATATTTTTGTCCTTAGTATGAGCCCTCTTTGAAGGATTCTGATACGTCTTGGTTGGCAGCATCATACTGAGCAATGAAATGTTTGAGTTCTTCAATGCATCGTTCACCTATTTCATGCAAATTCTGCCTCAGGGCAAACTGAATGGACTTCTCTAATGACGGATCTTTATCAATTAGCATCTTCACTACCCTGCCAAAGGTTTCACAGTCTTGTCTGTAGACCTAGAAAAAACACATTTTAGAAAATTATTAAATGCAAGACTCTCTACATTAGCACTCCAACATAGACCCCAATGTAACACAGGATATTGGATTTAACATGAATTTCAGCTGTAAAACTTATTGGCCTTTTTCCTCTCTTCTGACCTGTGCTAATACAAATGTAACTAGCTCAGCACTATGTGGATACCAAAATTAACTCTTATGGGATGAAATGTCATAAAAGAAGAGATTAAGTTCCCCTTACAGCAATATTAATAAATAACAGTAGAGGAAAGTACAAGTGCTAAACCAGATTTTCTTCTCATTTCAATATATTTAAACTGTGGAATGTCTAGCAATCTCAATCTTTACACAAATCACCAATAATTTATTTTGCAAATCTTTCCTAATACTTTAAATACAAGTTGTGTTTAAATAATTTCACCAAATTTTGTTTGTTTGTTGGATATCTGTTTCTAGTAGAAGTCCTTGACAAAGATGACTTTAATTAGTTTCGATGCACTGGTGATTCAATCACTAAGGATTAAAGAAGTCCTGGCAATGGTTTACCTGAACCCATTTGACCTTCTCCCACAGGGAATGAAGAGTTTGCAAGTCTGCTATGCACATTTGAGGTGAGGTAACTTTTCAGTATCACTGCAACTGTTTTTCAAACAAACATCTGACCATGCTCTTAGGTGGCTTCCAAAGCAAGTCAGTGACATCTAAATTTTTTTTTTTTCAGATTCCATCTAAGTTTATTAATCTAAACACCCAACAAAATAAAAGTAACTTCTCAAAAGTCTTCCAACTGCCAGATGCAGTTAATTTTCAAACCTCTTGGGCCAATTTCTGTTTAGAAAATACATTAGCTTTTTGAATGAAGATAAGTAAGTTTTTCATCTCCATGTATGCTTTTTTGAGGAGAAAAAGCTAAAATGTTGATATTTTTCAAAGTATGACTCTGTTTTAGTATTGTCTGCTTGTCTTAGAACTTGTTTTTCAGAGACGTGCAACCCTTTTCTTTTGAATTTATCTGTATTGTGGACACAAATGATACAGCTGCATATAAGCAATTCCCCATTACTAAAAACCAAAGAAAAAACAAACAAAACACACCCATCCCACCCACAATGAAAGTCCACCATAAGAACCCATTCATAAGAACCAGACTGAGGTCAGCTCAAGCGTATTCATGTCAGAAAACCAATAAAACCCCCAACATTCTGCAGAAAACTAAACTATTCTCAGAAACACAATGATTATCATGATACCTTTAAAAAAGACAGTTTTCAAATGCTTAATAGCATATTCTATGAAAATAGTTTAAAGTCAAGCTCACTTTTCAAACACGGGTTGGCAAATAAAAGAAAACCTTTTGGAAAGAACTAATTTGCAGCGGAGATTAGCAAGTCAAATAGAAGAATGCAGCCCAAACCAAACCTGAGCTAAACATCGTAAGTGTGGGAAAGCATATGACATTTTTTCAGAGAGGCATTTGTTGTTCTGTGGCAGTAAACATCAGCACAAAACCCAGACTCTCAGAGCTCATGCTCCACAGCAAGTAAAACATGGTACTTGGTAAAAGAACTTCACACAGAGTAAATCTGCGTTACTTTTTTCTCTTTTTCCAAAGAAACAGCTCAGGAAGAATCCCTGTCTCTGATTAGCCATATGACACACGGGATTTTGCTGAAGTTATCCTTTCAGGTACATGCAGCATGCTTGCTTGCACCTTCATGGAATGATTTCTGAAATGGTTTTCCTCCCCAAAGCCATTATGCACTGGGAAAAAGAGTTAATTTTCTTTTTTTTTCTTATTTCATATCTATTTGACCTGTTTTATCACCAAGTGGTCAGACCAAGGATGTGTGAATGATCTTCCACCATCTACCATAATGATCTACCATACCCATGGTAATTGTGAGTCTCCAGAAGACCCTGACACTAAGAGACAATACAGATGCATTGCCCTGCCTTCTGCATGGGGAGGCAAAGCTACAACTGAAGGAAACGCTCTACTTTTCATTGGTCTTCAAATTAATGGCAAATAGTGCTGACAATTCTCTCACACACCACAAATAACTAACCTAGATGAAATTCTCTGTCTCTTAGCATATAAATATTAGCTTGGTCTAAGCCCATTTTTCTTCCAAACTTTCACAAAAGAAGACTTGGAAGAGAATCAAGACAGCCATTGTCATCACTGCACCTGAAGTCAGAAGTCACTTTGCTGTCACAACAATCTGGGAACTGAACACCTTCATACAAGAGATGAACGTTTTCAATACTTTGTGACAAAAGACTTAAAAAAAATAGAATTTACCTAAATTAGGGGAAGAGGGCAAAGGTGGAGCAGGAAGGCAGTTTTAACGACAGAAAACAAAGGAAACAGCTCAGCTCTTCTAACAATAATTGAGCAATTTTCTTTCAACAAGCTTTCTGCCCCAGCTGCTAATTCTGATCCTCCTGGTGCAATCTGCCTCCTTCCCAATTGTGCTGATAAATCTATTTGTATAGCTGCAACATAAATTGCATCACTGAGATGATCCCTTTAAAAATTACCTTTCCCCCGAATTAATGTGATTCAGTGATTCAATTCTAAAACCAGATGCATCAGCATAACTGAAAAAACTGTGAGCCATGGTCTTAAAGTGAAAATAACTTCACAAACCAGTTTATATCTGAAGCCAAGGCACAACTGCCAACTTTCAGAGTTAAGTTACTATGGTTTACAAAAGGAAATGGAGATTGTCAATTACAAGAACATCAATACAGAATATGTTAATTACAGCTTAATGGTACAATCAACTGTTTGAAAAATTTGTGAAAGCACTGAAAGCTCTTAGAAGAACAGGATGGTGGCATGACATTAACATCTATTTTAGACAGAAGAAAGGGAGGCTATTTCTGAAAAAATATTTCTGAGAATATGATGCTTGAGGAAGAAAGAAAACTGCAGAAAAGATTTCAACCAAGCAAAAAGAGCTCTCTGTTGGAGAAAAATACTGGAAAAACTCATGACCCAACAAGGTATGAAAATAACCCTATCTTTAAAATTCCAGCTGATACTAATTTTGAGCTCAGACCATGGAAAGCTCATCTGTAAACATCTGGAACTAAAACCTGAAAATGATTCCATGTGTGGGGAAAGAAGAAGTAACATTTTTAAAATGAAAAACAAGAAAGGGAACGATACGAATGATATAATTATTCTGTCTGACATACAAATCAGATAATCCTGGAAACAGCTAGAGCCACAGTGTGATCATTTACCAGGGCCCTAACGCACATTTTTTCTCTGACCTAAGCTACAGCACCAGCATAATGGAAAGAGCGTGTAAAACTTTAGTAAGCAGATGAAGGAGAAGTTGAAACAGCTGTTCTGCTTCCAAATACATAAATATATTTATTTGAAATACACACACTGTATATATCTCTGTGTGTGTGTGTGTGTATATATATATATATATATGCAGTCTTGCTTTTCCTATGCATTGACAAGTATTTAAGCTGAATTCAAGTTCTCTTTGTAGTGTTTTCCAAAATGAGCACATCTGGCATCTGTGAGGTCAGGGGATCACAAATATGCATACTTTTGTATTATTCTCAAGGAATTTTAGTTCTTTTCATTGTTACATGATAACAGCATAGATGCTCTGGCTGAGATCAGCCCTTTGCAGAGCCACTCTTTGTATAAGTACTTGATGCAAATATAACGTTGTGATGCACCTGCAGTATGTTAGTTGACACACCTCATTTATTTGAGAAAGCTAAATCAGAATTTGCACTTAGAACTGTTTAAATATAGCTAAAAGATATTGACTTCCAGACCTAGGTAGAGATGTTAGTCACCCAGGTTGGAGGTAATCAAGCCCTAGAACTCTCTAGGCAGAACGAAACTTTTGAGAACTACCTGATCTACATCTATGCCAAGTTTTCACAGTGAACTTCAAAGTGCCACCAACAGTGTCTTAAATTACAATACATGACACTGACATGAAAGAACTTATGGATACCACACACTGTCTTTTTCCAAATCTGCTCTGGAATGTTACCCTCTGAACAGGAAGAGAGGCAGAAGCAAGCACATGGGGACTGCTCATGTCTTTGACTGCTATATCCCTCTCTCAATGATAATCTAAAAATGGTCTTGGCTTAAACCAAAGAAAAACATTGAATGGCTTTGCTGATGGGTGAAATTATACCTAGCTAGGGAATACCTTGATGACATGCCTACTACGCACTGTTGCAGTCCATATAATTTTCTTAGCACAGCACCATGTTTTTCTCCAAAACTGTTCCAGAGCTGTTCACGAACTTTGTGGAAAAGAGCTGTTGGTCAACATAAACAGTAATGACAATGAAAACCAGAACTTAAGATGTCCTCCCCTGCAAATGACTACAGGCTTCAGAAGAGTCACAAGAGTAATCCTGATCTCAAAGTCATGCATACCTGGCCAAAAACCAGCTTAATTTCAACAGCAAGAGTAGACACAGAATTCAAAAGGAATGAGGACAAACCTTATTTCAACCCATGCACCAAGTTTCCTCAGCTTAGCTCTACAGTCTGGGCAAAGAAAGGTTTTTTAATGTCTCAAGGAGACTCAGAACAGCTAAAACCACAGCATGTGTTCTAAACAGCTTTTGAGGAAAAGTGAAACAAAAGAGAAGTTCTCTGATAATTGGAAAAACTCTCCGAAAGACTGGTCCCACCAGGATACAAAAGTTAGCCTCTGTATCTCTCCTGCCCACAGCTTGTAGAAAGTAGAACTGAGTAGCAAATGGGAGATGCAAACTTTTCCTGTCTCAGAAAAGACTCCTCCACATACGGTATTGAGTGAATATTACACTAGGGCACTTTTTTTGAATGTTCTTGGCTTCATGCACACATGAAAGCTTCTTCAATAGAATTCATCCAGACATTTGCACATGCCAGGCTTGAGCAGCTGTATGCAGGAGATGGGCAAACTCCAGCGCAGAAGGAGGTACTTCTGCTCACAAAGACAAGCAGAATCAGCAGACATGGTAAGGACCACAGCCATTAGGTGGATGTGATGATTTAGCAAGTGAAATTGATGCCATGATTTAATGCATAATTTCCAACACCTTGCTCTTTTTCCTCACAACCTTTCCTGGATTTTTTTGAGTATTCTTAGCATTCCATATATTTAAAGATTCATCTAACACTCCCTCACCTCCACCACAACTCCTTCAGTGCAACACGACATAAATCTGTGCTCTCTGAGCAGCTCTGCACCATAAGTACACAGCCCACCATCAGTTCAAGATGAGTCAGTACTCATCTTCAGAGATGCCTGTTCTCAGCTCCTCATCCAAAGGCCAAAGACCCCCAAGGCTCAGCTAACACAGGGGAAGGAATTACGGTTGTGGCTCAGAAACCACGTTAAATAGCCTGCAACCTTTAGATACTAACTCACTTTGAGAAGACCCAACACGCCCAGCAGTCACAATTTTGCATCTGTGACTCATGCAAGCACTCATTTAATATATTACCTTTCAGAAGACAGAAGCTTTTCAGTCACCAAGGGCACATTTCCCACAAGTATCAAATACTCCATGCAAGGAGGAAAGAAGCAAGATGCTCGCTGGTAGCTGTTTGATTTCTCAGAAAGGCAGAGCATGAACATGCAGAGCACAAGCACAGCACCAGTTTGAAAGCCACACCATGTCCATTCCAGAAACTCCAGGAGCAAAGTTCCAGAAATTCCCCTCACTTCAATGATGACCCAGGGCTCCCCTACACCGGACACTTAACAGCTTTTATTCCCTCACCTAATCCATGATAGCTGGGTTAGTATAGCCCTCTGGTGGTATAAACCAGCTGCTTCTTTCCCCTCCTCAGCAGACCTAAAATAGTCTGACAAAGCACTCTTCTATTAACCCAAGCCATGTCTATGCCAGATTTTTCCAGCATGGGCGAGATAGACTATGAGGTGTAATTTTATTTTCAGTCCTAACTAAAAACAATACTGAAAATTTTTGTAACATAGACCTAACTCTAAGCTCATTGCATATGCAGTCAAATTTGCATTTTAATTGTCCATGTAAGCTTAAGCAAATTAGGAAACTATTAAACATTGAATTGCCACTATCATAGCTTTTTCTTTGTCAAAGAAATCTTTTAAAAGGAATTACTACCTCTCCCCAAATCTCTTCTTTTCAATTTATTTGTATGCTATCTTGGAATTTTTTTCAACCACTCAAATTAGATTTCATTAACTTACAAGAAATTTACTTTTCCAAAGTACAGTAAGTTAATCCTCTGCTGAAAGAGTTCAGAAAAATTTTCATCACTGCAGTGGCAATATAATTGTACTGGTATGTTTATGAGTACAAAATGTAAGTTTATAGCTCCAGAGCAAAGAATGCTCAAAACTGTCATTAAACCACTTGCAGACAATTTTCATGATCAAGACATTTAAAATTGGTTTTCAACCAAGATGAACTATTTTTAATGGTTACAAGAAGCTAAATTAACATAACATGAAATTCAATGCTTGGTTACAATAGTACAGTTTACAATGGCATACAATTTTTAATTATAAAATATCAAAAAGTGTACTCTATTCCTTTCTTAAAAACACACTAACAATTTTGCCCTGTATGTATATATTTTCTGCACCCATTAATCAATGTGTTTATAGACCAATTAGATATCCACTGAAATGCAAATAGGGAGAAACAAGTTATTTACTCTATTATGTAGTAATGAAAAATTTCATTTTAATTTGCTACTTATTGAAGATACGCAAAATACTAAAGTCATTTGCACTTAAATACAATTCTGCCTCCCTTTCAAATGAAACTTTCAAGTTCCTTTTTAGGAACTTCAACTGATTTAATGAACTTTCAGAATGTAAGCCTAGCATTTCTGGCATCAAAACACCTGACTGAAAAGTCTGCTGGAAGCCCCTTGTGTGGAACAGATGTTGACAGAGCCTCCACTTAAAAGAGGAAGGAACTCAGATTTGAACTCTGCTTTGTGCTCAAGGACCAGGATTGGCAACATGTGGGGGCAGCAGATGAGCAAAGCACAGCAGGGACAGGTGCTGGGAGCCACAGTGCTTCTTTCCAGCTGGTTTACAGCACTTTGCTTCTAGGTCACAGCACCATTTATCCCTCTAACTAAGCTAATCCGATAGAGGAAAAGCAGTCTAAAACAATGTCACCACAAGGCTTCCCCTTCATTTAAAAGTAGAATTCTAGTATGAAAAGAGATCAAAAGCACTCTGTAAAACTGAGGGGTAGATGTCTTTATAGCAGCCAGCTCAGCTGAGTTTACAAATACATTTTCAAGGCTGAAAACCCTGAAGAGCTGGCTTGGGTCCTGAGACACAACCCTGGTCTTTTACATGCACTGGGAAGAAAACATGCAGGCAGAATTATTTTCCTGTGTGAATCCATTACCTCCAGTTTCAGCTCAAGACATCATCTAGACACTGCTTTGCTTCACACCATGCCCATGGTGACACCTGCACAATGACAGTGAAGCCATGGGGTTTGCATGGAGTGGAGCCCAACACTGCTGGGGAATGCCTGTGACTGACTCCAGCATTCCATGTCTGCCCATGGCCTCTGCTGGGCAGGGCTCGGCAGCAATCACACCTCTGATCATCTCTGCACAGACACTCCACACCTCCTCAGCTCCCTTCTTCTTCCCGGCAGCACCCAAACAAAAAATTACACATTTTTGTGCACTCACTCAATGCTTGTAAAGCAATCTAAAGATGAACATACAGCTTTTGTATGACACTGTTGAGGAGACCTAAAGAGTAACATAAATAAAAAACGAAGTCCCTCAGCAAGTGCAGTACATGTTTACAGCTCCGGTTACCCAAGGACAGATCTGTAGAGCAAGGCTATGTAATTCACAACAATCATAGCAGAAGTTAGTACTATTTAGAAAACAGAGTTTTCATTTATGAGAACTTAAAAATTCCAAACTACTCATTGCTTTAAAACTACTACACACAAGTTTTCAATAAGAAGCAGGATTATAAATCTATTGCTAAGAAATCCATGTGCTTACTTTAATATTTTTTTAATACTATGGCAGAGGACTTGCCACAAATGTTTAAATGAATGAGAACTGGTAGACAACAGAAATGCACATGATGATACACTTCATTTACTGTTACATTTTGGCAAGAGCAAGTATATTATTACTTCTTCAAGAAATGTCTTGTTTAGCCAAGCAGAAGTAGCTCCCATGTGGGAGAGCAAGGACTATTATGTTACAGGGTTTTACTGGAGATAATTCTTTACTAAACCAATCAGACCACATAATAACAGCATTCTAACACCAACTACAGGCCCTTGGAGACCAGTTTGTGTGTGGCCTAGATTTCATAGGCTTCTTTACAACAGATGTGTTGGATGAGGGTAGTGTTACTTCATATATTAACTTGCGTGTTCCTTGGGTAAAACAGCAGTATGAGTTTAAATTCTGCCTTTTACATATTTTTCATATAGAAATCGTGTGCCTTGTGCAAGGAGATGGTAAATCTGAAATAAAAAAAATCCATAAAAATTATAATTCATCACTTTCTAAACTTCACTGGAAGTACTGATGATCTCTTGAAGATGTGTTGATGACATCTTTTCAGCTCGTGTATAAGAATACCTAGCTGTATGTTTAAGAATGCCCAGGTACAAAAAACTGTGCAGCCAAGTCCAAAAATTGTAAAAGGGCAACTATTTATATATCTAATAATTTGTCTTTATTCTATAATAATATGCAAGCATAGAAACTATATTTTTATAGAAGCATAAATGAAAACAAAATCCTAAAAACACTCCTGTCCAACAGATGCTAGAAAACTTCCACTACTTGAAATACACCAGTTCAGGATTAAACAGGAAATACTCAGCTTTATGCCAAAGGAAGGGCCTCACCCTACAACCTTTTATTTATAAAATACTGAATTGATGGAAAGCCACTTCCTAAATCTGCTTCACAGTAAAGTTATTGCTCCATCCAAAACAGGAAGGGTGAAGTTTATCTACAAAAGCCTCCATGTTAATTCTCTTGTTAAAAATTCTTTAAATAATTTTCAGATATGTCCACTGACCATAAAGGAAAGTGATATTCATTTAAGCTTCAGGAGAATGGGCTGCATATTAGCAACAACAACAAAATGACAAACCAATCATTCTTGGCATAAAACCGCACAAATATTTTGTATGAAATGCACAGTAATTCAAAATCCACAGAGATTGACTGTGTTGGAGTCAAGATCAAAAATGATACATTTGATTTTAGCCAAAACTGACTTGTCATGACTTTGTTTTCTCTCAGCAAAAGTCTTCCCACTTTCAATTTTAACAAATATCCTCAGCTAGAAATATTCTCAGATTCAACAACATTCTGCATTAAGAGAGCTCATTTTTGTTAATGGGCAAGACAGCATTTTATCCTGTGGTGTGGATCGCCTATATTTTCTCCAATTACACAATGAAAATAAGCAGCAATAGAATAAAAACACAAAAAAAATCCCTCTTCCTTTTTCCAATTAAAAGCAACTCCAAGCAGATTAGTTGCACAATTAACTGGCAGCAGCATTGCTAATATAAACTCAAAGCTTGTGGATCCATGAGTTTAAGAACCAGTCCTTACATGAAAAGATTTTCTCCCCATCACTATATAAAGAGCAACTAAGATTTTTAATTCTTTAATGGTTAAAAATATGCTAAAGCAAGTTTGAAATTGTATGCCAAAGGGTAGGATTTTTAATTACATATGCAGCATAAAGGAAATACTACACAAAACAAGTAAACTACTGTATGTAATGGACAGCTTTTCAGAAAGGAAAAGCAACAGCTGCAAGAAGAAAAACAATTACTTAGATTACCAACATTTTACTGCTTAGTTTACATTAAACCTTACTGCTTCTGAAGGTTTAGAATTACTTCACACATTATATTAGCCTCACAAATCAGTTTTATTAGTGCCTCAATAATGAATCAAATATTTTTCATGTCCAAGTCATTGTCCTGCCTTTACCCTTGAAATAGTCACTCATCATTTACTTTAAGTACTCATTTCAAATCTAAACATCAAATAAAGGAAAAAGTAAATTAAGATCGTTGTATTTTTGAAGACTTCTCTAATCTTTTCTTAGCTTGTGGATAGATATCCTTTCCCACATGCAGCTGTGACAGCTGAAAAGGCTATTCCCTCTTCCCATCTGTCAGCATCTCCATGCCAGAAACCATCACCCCACTTTCTGTGTGAGCCAGTAATATACAGGATACTCCTAAAATGAATTCTTAGGCAAAACCAGTCTGATTAGGTCACATGCTAGGACATCAGTGGGGCGGAATCACCTATCCTGGGTGAGAAAATGATGAGCAGTTATGGATGACATCCAAAGAGGACATTTATCTACAGCTTTACACTCATGTGTCCACCTTGAGCCCATCTGGAAACACTCACAGAACTTCCACCTAACCCAGAACGCTAACTCCATCTGTGTTTAAATGTTTGCATATCTTAGCATGTACCTTCAGTCAAATATAAAATATATACAGAAATAGAACATAAAGTTAGCACAACAGCTAGGGCTGGAGCAGGTCAGAGAACCTGTAAGATGAAGCCTCATTTCTTATTGCAAATATATTCATTCCTTCTTTTAGCATTCAACACACAAACTAGTTCTCTTTCTGATTCTGTTCCCACAATTCTAGTTATTTCCACATCAATTTGGAAGCAGAAATCTGATTCAAAAATTGGTAAAAACACAAAGCATGTCTCTCCCCAAAAAGAAAGCCACAAGGAGCAGAGATTGTCTTTTATGGTTAGTAAATCATATGTCTTAAGGCAGCGACTACCAACTGTGGTTCCAAGGGAATATAGTATGAGTTTTGCATTTACTGAGTGGATATACCACCGACTGTATCCCAAAGTACCTGGAATTAATTATTTGATAAACAACTGGGTTACAGCCGTAAGTAATATTGAAGAATCACAGCAATTAGCTGGCTCAGAAGAGCTTGGAAATCACTGGTCTCCTTCATTGTGAAAAACAAACCTATTTTGTATTTAAAAACATCTTCTAAGAACACTGGCTTTCTACAGTCTCTTTACAAGCTTTTCTTAACGAGATAGTTAAGCAAGGCTGCAGCATTTCAGCACAAGAACTGTTACCCCTCAAAGTCTTTAAGGGAATGTCTGCCCTATCCAATCCAGTGTCACTGGACATTTTCCAGAAGTCATCTGATGGGGTGGGTGAACTGACAGAGGACAGACTGGGAACAAACCTGGCAAGATATTGACTTGAGTGAACACACTCATGACTTTTGAAGTGTTTGCTTCTCTTCAGATTTCTGGCATCCACTAAAAAGCTTTGATTCTTTCTGAGTCTGGCTTCAGTCTGTCCTTATAAAAAGTATTATGACCAAGCGAAGAAACGGGGATCATCAAATACTGTTCTGTGTTGGGGTTTCTTTTTGAGACAGTTTTTGGGAGTTTTAGCTCTGTTTTCTTCGGACAGCTTAGAACAGCATTCTGTGATCTCTGACACATACAAATTCTGGCAGCAGCATGAATTGCTGCTACCATTTGCCATGTTAACCTTACCTTTGCCATTTTAACCTTACCTTTAGAAATACATAGTGTGAATAGTCTAAAATAACTCGCTTTACAGTGACACCAAGCTCATTTCAAGTCAAACAGCTAAAATCAGGGGAAAGAGTAAGGTAATAAGGAAGTAATACAAAAGAAGATCTAAACTAGATTATGAAACTGGAAACCACTGAACTATAAATGAAAATATTTACTGAATACAATGTACTGTTACAACATAAACTTTTTATACTGAATCTCTGAACAGAATAATAGCTGCTGCTGATAAAGTCTACTGATGCTGGATTGATACAGTGTGTTTTGGATGAGAACAGCATGCAAAGAGAGCAGTGAAGTCTCTTTTGATAAGCAGAACTAAACAGTTTACTGCCTAAGATAACGACAGGTTGCTAAAGGTCAAACACTTTAATGCAACAGCCAAAAGAAACAGTACCATACCACTTACCTTTAAACCTTCATACAAAATTACCACATGTTCTCAAAAGATACAGAATGCACAGAAGTTATTCATACAAGAATATCCTGAAAAACAGGGCATTCCTTCCTTAACAGCCTTCCAGAACTTAAAAGACCAAAAAAACCAAAAAAACCCAAAACAAACAAACAAACAAAAAATCACCAAAAAACTCATCAAATCACAACAAAACACAAAAGAATCCCCCCACAACAACACCCAAAAAAACCCACCAAAAAAAACAACTAAACACATCCAACCAAAAAAATCAAGACCAATAAAGCACAAACAGCTCATGCTAATAAAGAGTGGTCTCTACTCTCTGGAATCAAAATTAAATTAGGAAAAAATATATAATTACTGGTAACAGAGCAAGCCAAATTAAATAAAAACAACAATGAAAATGAATGACATTTTCTCATTTAAATTAGAAAGTACAGTGGGCTTCTTGATCCTTAAAAATCACATAAAGGTAGAAATATTGCAAACTTTCTATTTTCAAACCAGCTGGTACGGAATTTTGCTCTTTCAAGGATAGGTATCCACAAAGAATTGATTTACATACTAAACAAAGGATTATTTAATTTATTTATGTATTGAAGAGTACTGTGGACTGTGTAAAATAATAACAGCAACTGTTCTAGGGGAAAAAAAAAGTTGCCTTCTCTAGGGTAAGTCAACAGCTCACACTCTCGATGAAGCAAACATGACTAACACTTTCTATTTGTTGGCTGCAGTGTACCTAAAGCTGATTTTAGAACTATTGCTTAGTTTTAACATAACCAATTACTCTCTTCAAATTACTTTAACTAAGTATTAATCTTCTTCACTTGTTCACCTCTTTTCTTTGCTCTCCTTAGCTCATCACTGCACAGCAAACTGCCCTGTGGACAAAGCCAAATCACTCTTCCTGCTCCAAAGACCCTCCAATTGGCCAATAAATACCTAAGAAAGGAACCACTACTACCTCTGACTACCTTCATTTCTCCCGTAATTTTATCTGAGTCCTCCCCATTCCCCTGGCAAATATTTACTTAGGCTCTCATAGCACCCTGAAAAAGCAAAAATTCATTGAAAAACATTTCAAGTAAATTCAATTATCTAAACAACTTTGTATTACCTTGTGACAGAAATGCATCCACATGTCATGCATTTCTATCAAACATGAAAATATAAACAAAAGGTACATCCCATAATTGCATGAGACCATTATCTAAAGAATGGAAACACTGCCCACTGTATATATTATGCACATATGTACACAAGTGCTTTCAGAGTTTTAATATAATAATATATAACACAGCAGCCTTGAGGAACACAGTAAAAAACCACTTGCTTACTAGTTACACCTACCTGCTGAGTGATACCTTGTGAAATCAATTGTAAACATAGCAATGAAAGTTTGTATCCTGATCCCCATAAAACCTTACCTGACACCAGACACTGAGTATTCATACTCAGGTAACATGCTAAATGTCCTTGCCTCTTTTAAAATCTTAGCTGATCCACAACAGACAAAACCAAGCTCTTTATCCCCAGCAGACCTCTGCATACCTCAATATAACTCCTCAGCAATATGCACATATGTTTTGTTAGGAATACTTAGAACAACTTTTACAGTAGATGAGATACTTCTCTTTGCGATCACTGCTCTGGCTGCTTACTGTGACACGAGTAACACCTACACACATTAAAGGCTTCAGAGACAGCTCATTAAAATTATACATGCTCTTCTGGGTAGCAAAAAGTCCATCCTGCTTAAAGTAGAAAGGAACACTCCTAAAGCACAGGTTTTTTTAGTAACTTATCTGGGTCATGAGAGACCATAAAATTACTTGCTTATCTTTGCTTCTGATTTTAGCAGAAACATAGCTGCAAGAAACCTCCTTCCATATCAACATAAGAAAAAGGAAAATTGTACAGTGAGCTGTAGTTACGCCTAAGAATAAATTTGACAAAAACTATGAAAAGCATTAAAAAAATTAATCAGGGCATTTTTAAGTTATGGCTAGACCTACACTTGGGTAAGCAGATTAGTAATTTCATTAAAAAACTAATTTTTACATTAAGTTACATTACATTTACAGCCTAGTCAGTGACAAATACAGTCAACTGGACCAAAGAGACAACAGAACAACAGCAGTGAATGACATAGTTATCAAATTTTTTAGTAAGCAATTTCAGGTACTTGATGCAGGAACGCTGCATTTCCTGCCTTACAATTGTAGCTTCCTGCAGATGCCTTGAGGGCATCCAGAGAGGAAGAAACCAAGCTGGAAGCACCTGACTGCTCCCCACTTGTTTCTGGCACCAGAAATAGCAGCAGGTTTTCTTGCATGATGTAGCGTCTCCACCCTCCAGCCAGGGAGAAACTCCACTGCATTTGCCCATGGGCTTTAGAGCTTCTGTGGAATTAATTTCCATCTCCACCCATGTTCCCCATCTCATTCCTCCCTCCACCCTCTTGGCTGCAGTTCCTGATCTTGGGAAAAAAAAAATACTTTTTTTTTTTCCAACTGCAAGTGCAGTCCCACCCTTGTTCCCACACTCAGTTACTAACCCTACCTCTCCTGTCACCATAAATCCTTTCTTCTCTTCCAGATTTCCTCCACCCTCCAATTCAGAGGTCACCTCATTCCTCAGCTAGAAACAGTTCCATGCTCCCTCTTTCACAGAAACTCTTGCATCCTTTCTCCCTGCCTTACATGGGCATATCCAGTCCTCCTCCTCTCTTCCCTTTGGCATGGTCCACACCTTGCCATAAAAGAGAAACTGTGACAAGAAGATTCCTAATTCCACACTCACATGCCTCCCTAGACTGGTTTCTGCCCTTTCAATTGTGTGGAAAAAAAAAAGAAAAGGTATTTTTGTTGGGGGTGCAGGGCTGCACCAGTGTCTTTGCTCAGAGCTAGTGAAGGTACAGTCTCCATCCCCTTTGCTGGGAGAGCTACAGGCGAGACTGCACCACCAGCAGAAGTCATTAATTACACATTTCAGGGAGGCTGCACCCAGCTCACAGGTCCCCTCAAATGAACAATGAGACAGCTTTATCTTAAACCACAGCAGAGTCTTCAACGCAACTCTCCTGTTCAGGGGCAGGTAATAGACACATGCAAAAGAGCTTTCAGCTTCACTTCAGTGAGCTGTGCCTTGGTATGGGAACATTTCTCTTTAATTGCACACTTCCAGTTCATTACATTAGCTTACAGGCAATAAAAAAAAAAGAGACCTTTTGACTTTGATTTCCCTAAAGTGAAAATATTTGAATGAACTGCAAGAGGTTAGTTTGAATTGAAAGAGACCATTTAGTTTACCAAACCGAGCTATCTCACTACCAAAAATACTAGTAATTGTGACTGCTTTTCCCTCTCAAGGTCTACCCAAGAACTTAGGGGCCAGCTTGTTTCACAGCTAAATCAGAGTTTGGCTCCAACAGGACAGGTGACAGAGGCTGCTCTGAGGGTGTCTAGGGACGCACTAGTGCCTCCAAGTGAGTTCTCAAAAATACGTAAAGCCAATCCTGTCAAAGTTAGAAGATGGTGAGGAGTCTAAGAGGAAGACGACAGTTGTGGTCACAGCAGCTTTAAAAACTGAACAATAACATTTTTTAAGTTTTAACTTCCCTAAGATAAAAATAAACAGTTACTGTGCAAATACCATCGAAGACTACAGCTTTCTAAAGATTTCTGCCTGATGATCAAATAACCATGTCTAAAGCAGTACTTCTCAAGATACTGAATGTTCAGAGACAGTAGTGGCTCAACACACAGCACAGGGTGGCTGATCACTTGTAGCAGCAGCCACATTTAGGAAAGCACACTGTGCTTAAGAAAACTAGTTACATAAGTGTCTGCAAACTTTCATTCTTTTTCTTGATCTGATTCATGCTTAGGCCCATAAAGACTACTGTGCCAGCACAGGGAACAGCACAATATAGGAATGAACTTTCTCAAACTGTGGTTGACATCAAACCCTTTGTAATGTGCAGCTGAAATCTGCAATGGTAAGGTTGGTTTTGACTGCAGCATTTGCTTAAGGGGACTTCTTGATGTGTAATGGGATACAATCATAATATAGCCTCCCCTGGAACTTGCAGAGTTTCTGCTACTGCCTATTTTCATAAAGCTTGTAACAACTAATCACCTTGGTTTATGCCTAAATTGAATTCAGTTGAAATCAGACAATAGAGTCAAAAGATACACAGCACAGATACTGTGTGATTGCATAAGACAGTTTCTCCAGGAAGCCAAGTCAAGAAGAAACATAATAAAATGGGCAAATTTCCAGTTGAAGATGATCACTAAAAAGCCTGTGTCAGCATATCCTAATCTATTTATGATTTTGCGTTTAAAAACGCTTATGTGGAGATTTTTTTTTTAACTTAGGTAGCACATGACCAAAAAAGTTAATATACACATTATCGGCACATTATCAACTATACTAAGGTGGTGAACTGCTTGTGAGGTGTAATTATGGTCAAGTAAGCACACATAGTACCCAGGTAAGTACAACATTTCATGTTGTAATAAAACCAAGTATTCAAGCTATCTGGAGTCAGGAGAAGGGGAAGATTGCTAACAATCAAACCTTGGAGAAATGGTATCAAACCCATCTATTAAAGGTTATTATTGTCTTTCAGAGTAGGACTTGAAGTTCAATAGTTCAGAACATTAATGTATGAACAGTTCATCTCAAGAAGCATGAGAAGGTAAAGAACCACGAACAGCCCATGACCCACTCAATTTTGCCAGTATTCAATTTGTGTGTTTTTTCCAAGTCAAGCTGACTCTATTAGCCTTTGCAAGTCAAAGTACCAAGGTAAAACAGGCACACCATAAACTTTGGGGAATCTTGGCCCATGTTTTTGTGCCATATTTTGTGATGTATGCCATCATGATATCCATACTAGTGTATGTCCAGACAACCACTGAAGACTCAAGTCACGACAGTAATGCAAATAAGAGTCAAACAAAACAGGAAAGTGATCTTTTGTGGGTCAGCAATAAATGGTGATGTGCATTAGTCATTTATACCCCAAGATAAAAATCAAATCTTTTCATAATCTTAACTTAAAGAAGAAGCACATGCATAAGCAACTTACGCAACAATAGATTTTTCCCCATATAATTTAGGAAATTAAATTTTAGAAAAGTTCCCCTAATTCTGATGCCTCTTAGAACTATAAGATTACCCTGCATTTTACAGGTCAGGAAAAATGAACAGGTGTAGTTTACCCATCTTTGAAACATAATGAGTTTAACCTATTCAATGAAAGAACTGCCAAAAGAAAGAAAACACCAAGCTAGGTAAGGCACTGAGATACAGCATATAAATTCAAGAACCAAATGACAACTTGTCACCAAAGTGTCTTTGGTCACAGATGATCCTATATTTATACATGAATCCGTGTTGTATATAAATCAGATTACAAATGGATTAGAGGATTAAACTACAAGCACCAGGAAAGCTGTCATCTACAAAACAAGCTCCTGTTATACAAAGAACAGTCAGTAAAAAAGACACACAAACCCCCACAAAACTGTAGATTCACACTTCAGCAGATTTTCCCTACCTACAGGTTTTGTGTGTGACACTCTTCTGTTGCTGCATATTCCAACCTCCTGAAGCCTGAAAGTAGTGGTCAGTGCAGGAGAAATGGAAACCAGTTTCCATGCCAAACATCAAGTCCTTCCTGTCACTGACCTTCCTGTCACTACATTTCATTTGCCACTTCCCACGGTTTTTTTACGTTTGCTCAGTTACCACCTTCCCATCATCACATACGGTTTTATGAAACTTTTCCTTTTGACTTTTCGCTCTCAGGTTGCCCTATATACATCTTATTTTAAGCACCACTTGCACTCCTGCATCCACTCTAAGTCTTTCAGAAGATCAGGGCTCAGACTGTGCCAGGAATACTGACAGAGCTGATGCAAAATCATTGCGGGTGGATAGAGACACTAGACAGTGGTTCTTTGAGCTTGGGCTATTTCTGAGAGAATTTAAATTTCTGGATCTAATTACTAGGTATATGGGACTAATTCTGTTATTAATTCTGTTTCAATCCAGGAAGCAGCAAGTCTCCCTAGTTACAATGCTGAAGAGACAGTAGGTTGTAAGAACAAAAAATACTTAAAACTTTAATACTCAGTGCATTGAGCCTACTAAGAGACAATTTTATCTTTAATCCTTAAAACAGTTCAAAAATAAAAAACACCACTGCTAACCTACTTAATTCCACCAATGCCCTTCTGTTAAAGCTAGAATAAGCTAGAAACAAAGCTGGAGAGAAGGATCTCTCTATCCTCTGAATTAAATCTAAGTTATTAAAACCAGTAACAAAACCCCACCACCAAAAAAATACCCCAACAAACAAACAAAAAAACCCCAACCCACAGAAACAATAACCCCCACTCCCACAGAAACTATTGCCTTTATCAAGGTTCAGACAATTCATCATTTTTGGTTTTATCCTTCAGCATTCCCAGGAGGTTTGCCAGTGTCAGTTCTGCTTATCCTTCCAAGCATCTCAACTTCTGACAGTTTTTTCAGTAGGCAATTTCTCAAAATTAATTCCTAATTATATATCAAGGCCCACACATTTTTACTGAGTTTCTTCTCTTCCTAACACCTTTTCCAATCCTGTTGACACTCATCATCTTTTGAAACTAATCTTTCTTCTTTCCAGCCCACTCACTATTATAGTTTCCAAGTCTTCTTTCATCCTGTTTTTGTTCTTCTGGTTTCTCACAATAGAACCAGAAATTTTAAATCAAACAATCACTGACAGCTTTTGATTGAAAAAATGCTAATTAATGTGTAACTCCTTAGATTTCCACTTTATCTGACCAAGAAGTGGATCTTGGCCTTCAGATTTGAACAATCTTTTTGCTCACTTCCTTTGGTTTCAACTAAGTCCAGCAATTTCATCAAGTACCTCAAGTACATCTACTAACCCTCTCTCATTTACATCTTCCAGAGATCTGCCACCAAACTGTAACAACTGTAAACACCCTTTAAGAATGTCTGTAAGCAAACAATCCTCTCTGAGATCTTGCAGTCTGCAGTGCTGCTTGATCACATAATGAAGTGCCACTACATCAAAAACTCCCCGATTGTCAATGGGTTGAATACACAGCATTCGGCAACTTCAAAATAATGTGATCAGCACAGGCCTAAAACAGTTCACATTAAAAAACATAAGGCAAACATGGTCTTCAATAGATAGTGGTGAAAGCCAAAGATGAATTACATCTAATTCAAACCTCTCTACAAAATACCCTACCATTACTGGATAAATGCATATATTTCTGGTATTAAATTCTCTTAAAAGTATTTCCCTATGAGCGCTGCATATTAAATAACACTCACTTTTTATCAGCTTTCCAATGAAAAAAGCTCCTGGCAAAAATCTGAAATGTGGTAATACATTTCCCAATTAAACCATACCTTCAGGTGCTGAGTAAAATGAGTTGCACTGCTTTTGCATATGCAGCAGTTTGTAATTACAAACACAGCAGTGCACACCGAATAACCCATTAATGTCCGTAGAAAGGGAATAGAACACAGCTCAACAAATGGAAAGTGAAGGATTATAACTTCTAAACCATGGTGACCCAAACACAAGAAAGGAAGGTAGCTAAAGTTTTCATATCCTTTTACAAGTATCCTGCCTTTAAATAAATCTGTTTGTAAATAGAATAAAAGATACAACTAAGAAACTGACCGAACGCTTTTATAATCTCCATCTTGTAGTTTCATAAACATGAAAATATGGATTTTTAACAAACAGGTCATACTTAAAAAACTAAAAAACCCCAGCACAAAAAAGCAGCCTTAAGCCAAGTGTGAAATATAAAGATCAAGTAAGCACAACAATGGGACTTATTTATTTTTTTAATGGAAAAAGGGACGTCTAGAATAAATACTAAAATACAGTGGAAAAATTAGCAGGTCAGAATTAATATGAATGAAAAAGCACATAAGAATGTGTAAAAAGAAATACATCACTTGACTTTTATCCATAAGGAGAGGATACGGATACAAAGAAACTAATAAACCACAGAAGGATGAAACAAGATCATAGGCAGGTGATGTAATTAAATAAAAGAGTTATCAATTTTTCTGAGAAGCTTAAGGCAAAACAACAAAACCTAAGACAAATGTTTCTTTGATTTGGAAAAAATAAATTAAAACACTTAATTACAACTTACATTTAAATAAAATAAACATAAGCTCAGCAGGAGCATAATACATACTAAGCGATCAACCAAATCAGACTGATGATGATGAGTCCATCATTAAAGCCTTGTCACTGTGTATTAAGTACAGAAGGTTTGAAGGACAACAGCAAAGCTAGGAGGGAGAGAATATACAGCTTCCCCATCTTTTCCTCTCATCTGGCCTGTTACTCTGGTCTACTCCTGTCAGAAACAAAGCATGTCTGACCTCATCCACCATCAGAAATAATCCTTTAATGTGTTTTTAGCTACTGTTCCAGTTCCTTCAGCTTCACTTAATTCACCTACTTCTTAACTTATATTTTAATTAGGGGATTTTTTTCTAACCTAGATAATTTTGCCTGAAATGAGCAACAGCACAAGCAGACCAACAAACTAATCTAAGGAAATGGTAACCAGTTTCCCTGGCTCAGCTGAAGTCAAAAGAAAAGGTACATCCAAGGACAGCTCTCACATCCTCCTTCCTTGATTCCCATTACTCCAATTTATTAATTTACTTATTTTACTACAACTGCTAAAACTTAGACACTTAATCTATCACAGACAAGACTTAAAAAATTTCTCCAATATATTTACCATGAGCTTATCCCTAGCCAAGATGCAGAAGCTACTTCATATTTACATACTCTTTCACCTTTACATTGTCAAAGAACCATAAAATAGTTTTGTTTGAAGCAAAACAAAACTAGCAAAGGGCACAGATGGGGCTGGGGGCAGGAAGGAAGGCATACAACAAAACTCCCGTACACTACACAAACTGTAGCTATTTTATTGGAACAGAAATGCCTGCATAATTTTGTTTATGTTTATATTAAAACCAAAATTTTTTTAACAAAGTCCTTTCAATGTGAAGGGTCACTCTGTCTGAGGTCAGGCTTCTCCCAGAGCAGCACCTCCAGAGAACAGAGTCCCATTAACAAGTGTTAAATACACACAAAGACAATTCAGCTATTGCTATATAGATCTTATCAGAACGATAGCTATGATAAAGAAGGGGAACAAGAAACAGTTCTTCTCAAACTACACACACACTGTAACTGCTAAAACCTGTTTTTCTTACTTAATTGTAACTTCTAGGTCAGAGATGTAAGTAATTTAACTAAAGAGAAGAAGAGTTAGACAGCAGATCTGGAAATAGAATTTGAACAGCCTGTTGACCCAGCCACACCCCCATTTTTCCTTCTTTCCATGCATAATAGCTATGAAGTTTTGAGCATCAAAAAAATCTCTGATTTTCAGCATCTTCCAGCAAGAAGGCTGTTCCATCAAGGTAACAGTTCATTAATGCTATTGAGGACTCATAACAAGCAATATTAATTTAGAAAATCAACTAAAGAAGCAAGTAATCTAAACGTTCAAACATTTAAAAATATTGTTCTGCTAAACATTTAAAAATATTGTTCTGCTGAACATTTAAAAATATTGGTGAACTGAAAGCATAGAGTCAGACAGTGATTTCATTAAGAATAAAAAAGCATGGATGAATGTATTAATTCCTATGCTTCCTCCTTAGATGCCAGAACTCTGTGGTACTAGCCAAATTGAGGGTTCAGTGTCAAATCTCATTCAGAACTCCCACGTTTGATTTTTTGCCAGAATCAAGGAGGGCACTTGGAAAAACTGTCATTTGGTAAAATCTGTCTTCAGAAAAGAATAGATTTTTAGAGGTAATCCCTGTCACTTCAATTTGAATATGCAACATGTAAGAAAAGTGGACACATAATAATGGACTAATTAACACAGTGTTGTAGACTTGATGTCTAGACAAGATAAGACATTTCAAGAATCCCTGCTACTTGTGCTCATAAAGGAAGAACAAAGAGATAGCCTTTTGTGTAACACTGATGCTGAATAGCTCCAATTATGAATTTAACACCAGGGACATATTTGTCATCACTTCCGAAGAAAACTCCATACTTCAGCACATTACATGCTAAAAGCATAAGCTGATCCTTAACTATACAAAACCAGAAGTTAAACAACTCCAAAATAATACCTTAATACAGTATACATGCTATTAAATGCAAGAACATTTTAAAAGTGCAGGGAATAGTTACAAAAACAAACTATAGACGTAATTGATCTTGATATCCAGACACAAAATTCACTGCTACACTGTTTTCAAGTAACCAGACCAATCTTTTAAGCATTTGTTTAATGGGGTTCTATTTGACCTGCTCAGAAAAATGCTCAGGCAACATATAACACTTTATTTCAAAATTGTAAGTGTAAAGAAAAAAGGGAAATGAATGTTCATTTCTAAGCTCTAAGGAAACACCTAACTTCAAAAAACCTCAACCAAACAATCAAGAAACACCCCAACCCAAAAAGCCAATTATCTCACAATTCTAATTCTTAAGAACTGTCCACAAAGCTTCCTATTACAAACAGAACATTAAAAAACATATCACGGGATATATAAAAATATGAGACATACATTAATACTACAGAATTTCCATTCAGTGCAGAGGCACAAAGATTGAAAAGACTCTGAACCTGGATGGAAGGGAATAGTTTCCACAGTACCTGCCATGCAAAAGAGCCACAAAAAACCCTATTCTTCCAACCACGAAGTGGCGGAGCCAGAGGATTCTAGGAAATAAACCCTTCCCTGAGAACAGCAGAGCCCACTCCCAGTGGAGCAAGTCCCAAAAGCAGGGGACCATGCCAAGAAGCTGGGATTCTGCAGTTCAAGAATGGAGACAGGAAGCTGTCAAGAGAAGCAGCGAGCAGAAACTGAGTCCTTGGTGGGAAGCATGTTCTGGAATGTGATGGCAGCTGAGGTCAAAAGACAGAGCAGTGAAACACTGAAAGAGGCTGTCCAACTGCCCGGGGAAACAGAGAAGCCTCCTTCACTGGAAATTCAGGTCTCAATTTGGCAGAGCCCCGAACAACCTGATGTAAGGCCCTGTTTTGAGGAGATTGGCTCAGGTAAGTCCCATGTAACCTGGATGTTTCCACAAAAATGTCACTATGGCTGGTGTTTCAAAGATGAGACAAAAAATGTCCAGGATATGGAGTCCCAGTTCAGAAATGTTTTCAAGCACCTGTGCATCTGGAACCATATCCTTCCTTTCCAAGTAATATTGGCACACTTCAAATTAAATATATGCTTCAAATTTTTTTCTAGTTTGGGAGTGACACAGATAATTCTTGGCTCTGTTCAAACAGTATCTGGATTTTTCCAAGCCTTAATCTGTGAGCAGAGCTTCTAGTTTCTTTATATCAGCTTCAGTTAATATCTGCAAAGCAGGAAGACTCCTAAAAGAGAGTCACTAACAGCAAACAGCAACTAGCACTTGGTTTGACACTTTTTTCCCTGTCATCATGAGCACACAAAGAACTTCATTTTTCTCCAAATTACATCATTTTACATGAATGTTCACAGTAAGTGTCCCATCAAACAAATAATACACAAATATTCTTTTGATGAGCCAGGGTAATAATTTACAACCATGCTTCATTTAAAATTCTGACATTGGCAATTGTGTTATTGTAGCTTAGAGAAAAGGCAGAGGCAACTTTACAAAAGAGTGATACGAGTGATACACAAGATACTGAGATGGACTAATTTAAAGCAGAACACCTGTATGATATTTCATTCAATTGCTCAAGGGGTTTTTTTGCTTGTTTTTCTTAAGAGAAATAACAGACTATATCACAAGCTGCCACCTCCCTCCCGCCCAGGGCATCAGACTGCCTGTTTCTCTGCTGCACAGCAATGGATTTGCTCATTGCAACACTGTGCATGTCCTATCAGCACAGTTTTTTGCCTCTGGGTTTTCCTGAAATAGTACGGTCCTTTGAAGTAAAACTACATATTTGGAAAATTTTGCTCCTTTTCCTGGTTAGAGCTTTGGAGACAAATGGATATGGAGAGGGCAAAGCAAAGAAGGCTTTATTAAGAGTCTGGAACAGCAGAAATACTTGGTAATTAAGTTGAGAATAAATATGAACTAAAAAGCAAGCATCACCAGGTCTGGTGCTTCAAGAGAAAGCTGTTTTTCAAGTGTCAATAAAAAGGAACAGCGTTACACCACATGAAATGGCCTCACAGGCAACAGAATGAAGGCCACTAGAATTAAGAAACAGTCATTGTCTTAGCTTGCAAAACAGTAGTTGTTGGATATAAGTTACAGAAAACTAACATGAATTTCCTTGTGCAGATAAATGCCATTGTTCTTCAGAATTAAACAGTCAGAGATGTTATCATTACATCATCTTGAAAAATCAAATTACATTCACATTACACTCCAAGAAGGAGGAAAAAAATAAATCAAGGTAATTTTAGCAGAGCAAACCATTACTGTATCAGTGAGATAATGCCAGAAGACTCACCTGTTCAATCTCTTTTGTCTTAGTTGCAATTGCTTTTGAACGAGCAAGAAGCTGGCTGTCCTCGTATAATTCTGTACTATCCGTTAGATTTGCTTCTGTTTCCTCTGTTTGTTCAATGTATAATGGAGCTGAAGATCCAGCCTTAAAAAAACCCAAACAATAAATTCAGTTTTGACCAAAAAATTAAAACCTCAGTGTGAGGAAAAACCCAAAAGCCCAAATGCAGTCATCAGTTAAACATAAATTTGGCCATCAAGACTATTAGTGGAGTATTAATGCTACAATCTTAACAGATAAAGAAATACAGACTTTAAAGATGTATCAAACAGGACGTGAGAAAACCCCCCTGTGACACACCCTTAACTGTGTCAAGGCAATGATGCCAGATGACTTTCATCTCCCCATCCACTGAGAAGAAATTTGCATATGTGATATTTGTAACACCAGAAAGCAAGAAAAATCGACAATGAAGATGTAATTAATCTTCCGGGAAAGGATAAAAGTAACAAAATCAAAGATACATAGGCATCCACAAAATAAAAATGTTGCCAGGAAGAACTCTTGGAGCATTTGGGGCCAGTATTTAATTAAAGGAACTGCAATTAAAGGAACCTACCAACTGTATAGCAAAAGCAAACGTGTGATTAGAGGATTTCTAACAACATGAAAAAACACACTGAAATGCTGAAATTGTATAAACTTTCCTCCAAAACAGAAATTAGGAGAGTATTCCTACTCCAAAGAAAAAACAGACTCCAAGCCCAAGCAGTTTATATAGAAGATGCAATTTCTTTTTACAGTGTTATTTAAATCTGATATTATGAAAGAGACTTACAGATTTACTTTTTTAAATAGGATTTGAAAATTGAGGAAGATGAATAAAACTAGTTCCTATTATTCAAAAGTAGAGATGAAGAATCTTAAGCCTTAACAGACGTGAAAGAGAAAAGCATTAGGCAGAAAAGCAAAGCAAAAAGTTTAAGAGGTCCCGTGAACACATGCTCAAACCTTAGCAGCAACATAAACCATTAAAATTGCATCCCAAATCTTGTTAACTCAGTAAATAATGAAGTGCCTGAGAGTCAGTGAAGGCTACTAAAAAGTTTAGTACAACAATAAGTTCAACTATTAAGCACTATGTAAGATTGACTGAAAAAAGTTCAGAACTCTTGCGACTCATACATGACAGCTTACTAACCACGTGAGTGCAATTAAAGGATAAGACTGTGAATAAGAAGCCTCAGCTCCTTCATTACCATTTCTACAGCCCACTTTCTTAGTCAATACATCATCTTAGACTGCACCATTATCAACTGCTTCACTTTGATTCTTTATTTTTAATCTTTTTGCCACTGTATTTTTCTCTGAGGCACGGAGGAAGCTTTAAACAACTCTTTTCCATGTGGCCCACTCTGCTCTTTCCTCCCTTGCACTACCTTCCCTTCATCAAGAACCAGAGTGTTATTTCTCTTGACTGTTACTCTCCTGAACCTCTCAGAAATGTCCATGCATATGTTCTCCTTCATATGGCATTCGTCCTTCGATCAGTTGTTGCTTTTTCTTCCACTCTAACACTTCCTCCCCTTTTTTCTTTTTTTTCAATTGCTTTTTTCAATTTATGTATCTAACTAGATCTTCCTGACCACTATTGAGGAGTTGCTCATGCCATTCACCCATTACATCAATGGACTTGAAAGCTCAGATAAATATGGAATTAGTGAGCTTAGTTCTTTAACCTAGCCCTTACACTCTACAAGTGGAAATGTGATGCTTCCCAAGATGCTTTCATCTTCCCCAAAATTATTTACAAACAATTTTTTTTAAAAAGTCAAACCTATTAATTGTAAAGGTTAAGACATCACTTTGTGAATTACATACTCTTTTTCTTAAAACTGCCTCTAAAGTTGCAGCAAGGTGAAAGTTAAAAAGAAAGTTATTACAGAATTAAAACAGACTATTTTAGATTACATGATATTTGTGTGGTTTTAAACGACAAATATATTTTCCACTACCATAACAGAACCCAAAAAAGACATCCTATCAAAGAGCAGCATAACAAATTACTAAGAATGGCTATAATCACACTTCAATACAGCTAGGAGTAGAAGACAAGGAGGGACAAAACCAAATGGGAATAAACTGGCAAATAATTCATGTTGATTAATAATGAAACAAAGATTCTAGGGAACATAAAAAAATCTAACCACTGCAGTAGCAAGTTAAGCTTAATATTTAACATGGAGGACTGTTATTTGTTTTCAGAAATGTGACATGGTAGGCTGACATGGTTGGAAACAGAACTCAATAAACTAGTTTCTCTTCTAAGTCTTATGTTTTACATGTACACTCACGTTTTGACACTGAAGTCCCCTGCTAATTTTAAGGAGCTCAGTAGGCATACAGAGCTAGCTACACCACCGCAAGAGTTCCTTGGAGAATGCTTGGGAGAGCTGGAGCTTTATTGTGTCACTTGTAGCTCAATGTGAATTGAAATTATACTAACAAAATGTACTCTGGCTTGGTGAGTTTTATCAAAATAAATAAATTCTAACACTTTAGTCTCCCTCTCGCTCCCTTTCAACAAATATTTAATAGCACACGCAGAAAAAGTCAGGATTAAATTACAAAATATGCCTTTACAAAGAGTACAGAAAAACAAGAGCCTATTATTTTAACACTTTAAAATAAGTGGATTAATAAGCCTATCTTACATCATACTCTGTTATTTCAGGTAAATTGCTTTCCTCAGCCTTCTCTGACTTTTCAGCTGCCCACTTGATTGCAGCTTCTGCAAGTTCCTTTTCTGATAGTCTGTTGCTCTTCTCCAAGGCCTGTATGAAAACATTATAGTCAAGATTTAACGTAAAATACACTTAGACATTGCAAAAATCTTCAAAATTAAAATAAACAGTTATTCATGTCTCTAAAACATTTTAAAATAGGAAATAAGAAAGTTGAAATTATTTCATTTGCTCTCCAATTTCTTTAAAAAGAAAAGTGAGTGGGGAGAGAGCAGATAATAAAGAAACAAGAGAAGAAGAAAAAAAATGAATCAATGAAGTTCAGTGGACTGCTAAAAAAACACTACACTTTCAGAATCAGATTAAATTCACAGGTCAGAGATAACAGAAAAATTATTTGAGACCTGTTGGGCACTGAAAGAAGTCAGATACAAGAGTAGAGTGAAATAATAATTCAATATGATTTTCAGGCATAAAAGGTTGTAAAAAATTTAAAATAAACTATTAAATACTAGGTAGGGTAGAAAACCTCAGGTAATTAGGTACAAAAAATATTTTATACAAACTTCAAGTGATCAGAGCAGGTTTCATTAAAATTCATTATTTTTATTTGGAAGAATGCTAAGCATTTATAATAGTCATGGCTTTATATTCTTTTAATCTACCTTTTCAAATTAAAATTTTCACATAAATAATATTTTAAAATTTGTTTCTCTCTAAGAATACTATTTGGCTTTTACTACCAGAGCAGCAAACAGACAATGACAACTACCAGTTTGGGCATAGCTACCTTTATAAATCTTGTTACCACTGTGTGGATATTTAATTTAAATCAACTGCATGTATAGAGGCACCCAAAGAATCTATATCACTCTAGCATTAAAAATTGCAACACTAAGATGGATATCTAAAAAAGAGATACAAAAATCCTCCTGCTTGAAACAGGCTGTAACAATTTCTACCCAATGCCTGCTCCATCTTAGCAAACAGGCAGACAAAAAAAAGCAAACAAAAAATCCAAATGAAAAAGACCAACATTCCACCTCTTATCATTAGTTCATTGTAAGTTACACAAATAGTCAGTATCAAGACTCCTTTGTCTTCACATCTTTTGTTCTAACCTCAAGCAAAGTATTGTGCTGTAGTATGGCATAAACACACAACCTACAGAACCCTTCCAACATTCTGTGTCATAAAGACACCACCTTTATCTGAATCCAGAAAAGTGCAACACAATGTTCCAATAGGAATCTCTGTTTTTTATAACTGCAAATTACAGAATTATAACCAGTGAAGTCAGGAGGTGACAAAGTTCAATATGCAGGGGTATGAACAGGGCTCTTAAAAGCGAGGAGTATTATAATTCATAGCAAATCTCACATGACCTGCTATATTTCCACAAGTCAGAGAAGAAATTAACCATTCTACTCTCTAGTGGAATACAAAAAAAAATCTGTTTAATTTAATCTCACTAAATTTAATTCTATAGATTGAATGTTGATAAATATGTATTAAATTCTGAGTGAATTTTATAGAATAAATTAATGGCATTTCCACAGGTGCACTTCAGCTGAAGAGAAAGAACAGGAATGTACTTCTCAGTTGAAAATAGCAGCGGCTATTTAGGCTGCTAACTTGCAAGAAACAACCAACCTAATATATCTAGTAAAAAAACTAAATTGCACCCTACTCTGCCTCAAAATAGAAGTCTCTTTTTTTTGGTTTTTTTTTCATCTCATGAATAACATACAAAAGAAAAAACCTGACACTTTGCTCAGAAGCTTTCCCTGTCTCACACATCTGCCTTTTGCTCTATGTTGGATATAGCCTCCAAAGCTTACAGTCCATACAGCTATTAAAGAAAAACACAAAAGATTTGATGCCATAGCCAACCGATGGCTAAGATAAGGTAACATCAATATGTATTAATTCACATGCATGAATATGCAAAAAATGATTATAAGATAGTTAAGAATACCTTTTTAGATTTGCAAATAGATACTACAATGAAAAGAGGTATTGCTATGAAAACATATGCCTTTGTAAGAATTTCAAAGCCAAATTATAACTTTAAGCATTGAAAATCATCTCCTTCAACCTCTAATATATAGTATATAACTAATTTCTCCAGCCTTAGTAATTGTGAGACTGGCTCTGGAGATGTTCATGTTTTGCCAAGATGTTTTCTGTCACTACTTCTAAGTCAGTGAAGCACTTAACTGCTCAGTGCAATCCAGCCAAGAGGCTGATTCCAACAAGCTCCACTGACACACGGCAGTACATTACAAGCACATTTGGGGACTCGAGAAAAATCAGTAAATGGTCACAGAAGTATTTCTATTTCTGCAGCTGATGCATACCCAATAAATATTTATGCTGTCTTGGGAAATTACTTCCATCAAACAGAAAGTTTCATTTTCCATAGCCTATATTAAGTGGATATCTACTGCCACCAGGTACTTCCAAACTGATGGCAAAAAAACAATGCAACATTGATCAGACCTGACTGAAGAAAGCAGAACACTTATAGAATACAGAGTTCAAGCTCACACTACATATTAAGAGCAAGAGATTTTGCAATGCCTGCTTGTTCTCAAATATGTGTATTAAGCAAGGATTTGGTATTAAGCTGCAATGTGCTGAGTCTGTAAGCAAAACAGGTGAACTAATTAAGAAGTATATTTTATGATCCAAATCAGTGTAACTTGTGCATAATAGATTTTATCTTACTTTCCCTATTTACATAACTGAAAATACATCACTTGCCTCCCCCCTTAAAGGCAATGGCAATCAGCTGGCACAACAGTTCTAAAAGAGAGGCATAAGGGATAAGTACCTGGAATGACAGAGCACAACCAGTGGATCTTAAACCCCCACCAGGCCCCTAATCTCATCCAGGGGGCGACTTTCAGTGTGTCACAGTCTTATCTTGCCACAACAATCAGTCATTGACAGTCATTAATTAACATGGCAGGTGTCTCTGTGTCAAAGTGAGTGGGCAATACTAATGCACTCACAGAGATCTAAGACTAAGTCCTATTCCTATTGTAAGGAATAGGAAGGAATATTGTAAGGAATATGAACTTTAACAGGCGCATACAATATCTCCTTCCAACTGAGGAAAAAATCCAACAATGAGCAATCTAAAACCACGGTGATAAGCACTCAAGAGGAAAATTCACCTTTGATGAAGGTACTGCTGTGGACCCTGAAGGTGATGCATCTCTTGATGTTTTCAATGACTGAACTGTCCTCTCTTTACCTACAATTAAGAAAAAAATAAATGACCGTGAAATTAAAATATGTATATTGTAAATACGCTTACTGGCTTAGAAAAATTGCAGTGAAATTTTCTCAAGTCAGACATGAACCTTATCAACCTCGACAACTATCAGACAGGAGGTTGTAGCAAGAGGACTCTTCTCCCAGGAAACTTGTTCAAGAACAAGAGGCCATTGCCTCTTGCTGTGCCAGGGAAGGTTCAGGTTGGACATCAGGAAGAATTTTTTCACTGAAAGAGTGGTTAAGCTTTGAAACAGGCTGCCCAGGAAGGTGGTGGAGTCACTCCAGTCACCCTGGAGGTGTTCAAGAAATAACTGGACATGGCATTTAGTGCCATGTTCTAGTTGACAGGAGGGGTGTTTGGTCAAAGGCTGGACTCCATGATCTAGGAGGTCTTTCCTAACCTTAATAATTCAATGATTCTATAAAATCTACATACTTCTTTATCTGATAAATATAATTCATGCATTTAAGAAAACCCATTGTCCTTTTTTCCATCGTTAACTGAAAAGGTTATCAATATGATTCCGCAATATGATGTGATTTCACTTTTTAATATTCCTGCAACAATATAAACAGTTGAAATATTAGACAACAGTCAATCACTCAAGGAAACCAGGTAGTGCATGAACTGGTTTAGCAGGCCACAGTATGTTGAAAAGACCTGCCATAGGAAACAGTTCTGTATTGTATCAGATACAGGGGAGACGCTCTTGTAAGATCAGTGTGCTTCTTATAAAAGTTAAAATTGGCAAAATGTTAAAGCTAACTGACAGTGGTAATCACAATCTGTGAATAGTCTTGCCACAGATCAGTTGCAGGCAGCCAGCCCACAGCAGCAGAACTGGTTGCAGTGTTAACTACTAGTTTTCAAGTTGTGGTCCACAGATTACGTCTAAGGGACCTGCAAATGGTAAGTACAAAAAGTAAACATGTTGTCAGGCCTAAATTAACCAGGCCATTCACACTCACTAGGAAACAGCTGACTGTTCACAAATAAAATACAACGTAAACTTACCTTCGGCTTCCATTAAATTTTTATCAATACAATTAATGAAGGGATTAATTTAAAAGTCTACCAAATAGTTACAGAAATTGGGATAGATATAATTTTATTAGATCTATAAATGTGGTTGTTCATTATGACTTTAAATATGGCTTTAATTTAACGAGTCAATGCAATAAAGAGCAGACATGGCATCTCACTCTGAAGAGCTGAGTGATCTTCCTCTTTTTTGTGCAATGACACAAAATAATACTGTATTGTGTGGTGTATTTTAAAATATCGACACAAAAATGTGAAGGAAAGTCTATGCAAAAATGCATGCATTTAAAAACAGAAAATTTTTAATAGGTATGTGAAAGGTTGGTCTTCAGCCCTTTCACCACATTTTCATAGCATATATAGTGGGGACAATACAAAGCAAACATCAAAATCTGCTTATCTATGCACAGTGTTGGTGGCAAGTGACTTAGTGCTGTAATGTTGAAGGCTTACTAATCCATGTAAAAATCTTCACATCTGCTGATGGGTCTTTAAAAAATGGTAATGGAAATAGGTGGGAATGTTACTCTGGCAAAATCAAACATTCTAAATTGCATTTTAAACCTCAGTTTAAAGATTATGCTAAATGAAGAGCCTACCTAAAAACATCAGTACATCTTAAGTAATCAGCCTTACTTAAGAATTTCTGGCAGACATAAAACAAAAGAAATTGACCTTTAACAGGAAAAAAAGCTTTTTGACAAGAAATAGTAAATGGAAAAGCTATGAAAAATTTTAAAAAGCTCCTATAAATACAAAGTATATACAAAAATACAAAACTAAAACCAAAAAGACAGAAATAATAAAGTTTTTATTCTGTCACACTCCCCAAAGAACAGAACATCTCCCTTGTCACCACTCAGTAACACAAGTTTTGCTCCTGTGATACCTGCTTTTCAGCCCCATAGATGAGCCACCTCCTTTTAAATTTACAGACTATTCTAACTCTGCTTCCCACATGACTCCTTCTTCATCAGACTGGATTCTTTAAAGATTGTCTCATTTGAATGGATTATAATGTTTGCACCTGAACAGATGAAATGAGCTGATACAAATGGCAGAAAATGATTCAAAGTTAAGCAAAGAGTAAAACCACCATTTAATTTGGAGACATTATTAGGCCATTTTTTTTCAGAATGTGTGTGGCTGTTTTGAGCCCCAAAGCGCTACCTGTAAAATTAAACCTGACACTCTCCAAGCACCACTATCTGCCTTCTTGCATCTCCTCAGTATGCCACTCTACTGAGCCCTTCCTGCCTGGCCCAGAGAAGGAATACCATCCTGCCTCTCTCCATGCTCTCCCATCACAGATGAATGCTTGTCCTTTCCATTAGCTCTTTCCCTCCCTCTACCAAGCTTCTTCATGTCCCTGGAGTTTTCTTTGTTTAAATTCTGTATTTATCCTAATGTATGAGAGGCTGCACAGCATAGGACATTCCTTCTTCAGGGGAAGCCATGAGGCCAAACCAATTCAGACAGCATGATTTTAAATAATATCATAATCTTTTAGAAAGATGCCACATTGCAAATTCCACATGAAATAGTATATATTTCGCATGTTGTAAATCCATCTAAGTACCAATTAAAATGTACTGTGGGACATATATGAGATGTCCCACTTTATATTCCTTTTAAATATGCAATATATGAGCTTACCTAAGGCAAATCACATTCAAAAATTATTCTAAACCTGGTTCTATTTAAACCATTTAAACTTTGCAAATAGGCCATTTTAATTCAGTCATTTAGACGGACATTTTAGTAGTCCTATTTTCCAGGGAAAGGAACAAAGAAATAGTGTACAACTCATCTTGTCTCTTAAAACTGATCTAAAGGTGATTGGAAAGATATTTAACCATGCAAATGGGAGAAAATTTCAAAAACCATAGACCTAGATGTAAGTCCCTCTCTTGATCAGCATCTTTTCTGGTTTGTGAACATGTCTGCTTCTACTTCACCACCTCCACTATTGCCTGAATAATTCTAGCAATATACTACATACTTATATAATAAAAGTCAGCTCAAAACTTTTCAAAAACTGTGGAATATTCCGAAAATTTGTATGGTTTCTCACAACATTATTTTCCTGCCTCTAGTAATTACAAGCTGCACACATACAACACTTCTACAAATTTAGTTAAATATCGTATTTTTTTATTCCTCACCTACACTTAGAGGAATTTATGTTCACTGAGTATCGCTACAAAATGTTAAAAGCACTGTAATGCCCAAATAGAAAGACCATCTGTATTCTACAAGGAGTGAAATGATTCCTCAATATTTAAACAATGTTAACTAAACTACAAACATCTTTTTTGGCAAGAAGTGATACATAATGGTTCAGTGTCACTCCGGAAATGCAATGTGCCTCTCAGTGAGTGAAAAAAAAAATCTAATTAATTTTTAAAAAGCTGCCAAAATGAACAGCAGATTTACATAGTTCACTAGAAAGCATTTGCAGAAGGGAACTCAAATCTGATTAATTTACATAAGCTGTACAAACAGAGTGGCTAAGATTGCAGTATACTAAAAAAAGCAATTTTATTTTTTTTTTCCCCAAAATCATTTAAATATTAAAACCTCAAATATTTTCAAAACAGATGATTCATTAGACTTCTGGGAAACATTAAGAGCCAAGCTTTTTAAAAGTTAGACACAGTATAGACTACACTGAGATATGCTCCACATTTCTTTGAGGAAAGCAAGATCTGAGAGGTTTTGACATTGAAATGTAATTGCTAAAAAACAATCTGTTTCAAAAGCCCAGTAAAATTTGGTGAAATCAGCAAGTACCAGCATGTATTTTAATCTCTCCAATTTTTTAATCCCTCTTTTCTGCTGGTTGCTTAAAGAAATGTCTTCATCTGCTGTAGATGAAGCAAAATTTCTTGTAAGGGAATGAAGCACCTAAAGAAGTAACAGGAGCTGATGCTAAGAAGAACATAAAATACTAGAAAAAGCTGTGCAGCTGAAACTCCTACAGTCAGTCTAGACCTGCTACCAAAATAACACCTCCCATCTCCCACATGAAATACGTAAGGGAACAGAGAGCACAATGAAACAACCAGAGCAGACAACACAGAGATGGTACAAAATGTCAGCTTTCCCCACCACAAAAAAGAGCATGTAAGGAAAAAGGGCTTTTACAGTGAGTTGCAGTTTCACCTCACCAACCAGTTCTGATCATTAATCCAGCATTACCTTGCTGAGAAGAAATATTTCTTTTATGTAAAGATGACATACTTCTGCTATGGTGGTGGAAAGGATAGGCTTTGCTTCTTTCAGGAGAATAGCTCCTGCTGCTGACACTGGAGCCAGATCTGCTGTGGGGAGAATCCCTGCGGCTCCCTGGCGATTCCCTGAAGAAAGGAGAGTCCCTCTTATGAGGGGATCGATCTCTCACATAATGAGAAGAATAGAAGCTTTTCCTTCTGAAGCCATCTCTGACGTCCCTTGGAAGACAACAGAAAAATAAAAGTCTCTTGGTTATCTTTCCAATGGTCATGGAACAGCATATACAATGGCAACGTTTCATGCCTGGTAAATACAAGTAGGTGAGTGGTCATCTGCAGAACACATCCAAAACCTGCAGGGTTATTATGAGTACTAGGCAATGAATGAAAAACAGACAGATTGAAAAAAAAAGTCACTTTTTCAGATTTCATTGCGCTACTTCACCACTATAAGCTAATTCCTTTCTATTTCCTGATAATACAGCTAAAACGTAAGAAAAAGACATTGAAGAAATGAGAACTCTCACAATTTTTTCAGATCAGTCCACTTCACCTGGGAATTAGGCCTTAATTTACAATAGCTAAAAATGCATATGCAAATATTACTTACACTATTTGGCATTTTTCAGCCCTGTTTTTATCTTATTTTCAAGGGACTATATCCCTCATTTGATTTCACACACCTTGCTATGCAAAATGTTGCTGAGGGATTTCATCTTTTATCCAGCAAAGACAAAAAGAAATCCACAGAATATCTATTCTCATGCCTATGAATCCACCCAAGGTCAAATCTTGAATGAAAATATGAAGACTTACATCTCCTAAATACATTTCTCACAATACACAATATTAATTTTTAACTTCACTGTATAATGACACATACCCAACTGATTTGAAACCATAATCTAGTAAACACCAAAACTTTCTACTAATTTTAAATATTGTTACTTCAGACCACAGTGCACCTCCTCCTTCCTAAGAAAGCCAGCAAAAAACACAATTGACAAATTGCTAACTAGTACTCTATTTCATATCCCCTATTTAGTAGCCACTGTATAGATATTTACATCAAAGAATCAATCACACCAGAATTCACAGAAGGACAATTCTCCTACTTTCTTGAAAGGCCAAAGAGCCCACCTTTGGACACTACTCTAGAAAATTTACAAATCAACAGGAGACTTTCTGGAAGGAAATAAAATATATTAAATTATCAGATATTGGGAAAACATGTTTAATGAAGAAACATTCAAAGCTCTTCGTTCACTTAAATTTAACAAAAGGAAATCTAAAGAAGTCAGGTGAGCTCTCAAACCTCTAAGATTTATCTGCAAACAGGGAACTAATGCTTTATTTTTGTAATATGCATGAACATTTTGTACAGCAATAGACATGAAGTATAAGTTCAGGCTTGAAGAATAGTAGATTAGCTCAGCACTGAACTACTTTTTCTAGCTAAGTGGGGGTTATTTATTTATTAAAGAACATATTGATCAAATATTTATCAGAAATTAGTTAGGTACAGCCCACTGTTTCTTCCATTTCCTTCCTAATCTCTCTCTTTAAATTATGTTATTTATTTTTAAAGCGCAAGCTTTCTGGCAGACCAGTATACCACTTTTATGTGCAAAACACACTTTTATGACCATGTTATTAAACCCTCGTATACAGAGAAGTTTATTATGGAAATGTTTACAGAGGCCCAGCTATTGCACATGTATAATAAATGCTCTAATATGCACTAAGAATTAAAAAAAATATATAATTGAAACACACTTTTAAACAGGAAAAGATTTGAAAGCCTTTTTCTACAATAATATTATGCACCCTAAAATAGAATCTCACTTTCAGTTTTTGAATTTTCATTTCATCACTCCATGCTAATTTTTAACTGGACTATATCATACAGAACATTCAAGCCATTAACTATATTAAATCTGTTTCAGACAGCATAGCAGCAGCACAGCATTTCTGATGTTTTCCATTAATGTAACACATTGAACAGAACAAAGTAAGTATTGTTTTACAGTTATTTTTTTCCTTAAATACTTAAGCTAACATACACCTGCCATTTGGTAATGAAGGCCCCAATTCAGCAAAGCAGTTAAGCACATGCTTCAGATTCCAACACATACTCAAAAGGTTTATTGAGCAGGGACAATATTTAATAGAGATGCAAAATTTTGTGCTCACATGTAACTTCAAAATAGAGCTATTGCCCTTAACAACAAATACAGAATTAATCCTTTTTACATATCATCTCTCAAATCTTTATATTTTGTATTCATAATTCACACTTAGTCCTGAAAGCACAATTTTGTTCTCTCAGCAGTGTTGCAACAGGAAGCAGTTTCGTTGGTAACCTCGATGAAACCTGACCATTAAGTTCTCACTAAAGCTGACAGTCTTGGATGAGCTCCTGAAATGTTACAAAAACAGCCATACTGTGATATACCATTCACCAAAGGCTGCTGGAGGAAAAGCACAAGCCTGAGAGCTATTTCAACTAACCATCAGTTTCGGTTTCCTCAAGGATAAAAACACAACTACAGAACAGACAAAGCTATGACTTGCTGCACAGCAGAAAACCAAGGAATACAACATTGGGGAGATTTTCTGTTGCCTATGGATCAGAAACACCACAGTGGTACAGCTTAAGCTCCATGAAACAAAAACTAACACAAACCACTGAGTCAGTTTTATGTCTTAATATTACTTAAAGGTAGAATTAAATCACTTCCTAGATGTGAAATGCCTGGGAATAGAAGTACTTAGGTACATAAAGCACATCATGTGCAATAAAGGAAAAAGCTTTACTGTCAAAGGACTCTTACTTCACTCCCACTGAATTTGTGCTACTGGGCAACAGCGTACAATACTTCCTTCTCTCTATTCTCTGGGACTTCTATGTCCCAGTACATTCATCTTTTCACCTAGAACATTAATCTGCATTATGGTCCAGCCATAGTGGATGTAGCTCTCACTTTTGACACTGAGCTGAAGACTGGCAATAAAACAGCATATTGCTGTGGAACAGAATCTGGAGGGTCTTCCAGTAATTCACAGATGAGTGCTGTCTATAACCTAGATTAAAAAGTCAGAGGTGTTTTTGTGATCCCTTCCATCTAAGAAAGATTACTGCTATTGTCAAAGGGATTAAACTCTCCATTTACAGGCTTGCGCTTAATCACTAACCTTGCCTGAAAGTAACTCACACAATTTTATAAATAAATTGAAGAAGCTATAGATAGCTTCTACAACACCAGAATTCTGCACCAAGAGATAAAACACTCAAAATCTGAACTAAATCTTTAACTGAATATACTTCTTCTGTCTCTTAATAGAGGCGAGGGGGAGGAAAAGTGAAACTAAAATAAAATATCCTACTGCCTTCCTTTTCAGGCAGGAAAAATGCAAGAGCTACCAACATGAATCAGATGATGTAGAAAATGTTTAATAAAATACACAACACCCCCCAACCTCTAAAAGAAGAGCCAAGAACACCTCCACTTTTAACATCTTCAAAATAAATGTAGGCGGTGCAAGATTCCAGCCACCATCCTCTCCCAGAACTCATTCCATTTCTTTCCAAAGTACACAGTACATGGTTGTGCAACAAACCAACAACTTACTCCAGTTCTGCTTTGGAGAATTACTATAATCTCTTGTTATTATCCAAAGATCCTTACGCAGATTTATCATAAGCTAAAATAATACAGTGAATTACACCATCACAGATAGAAGAAATTGCACCTGGTTGCAATGGTTTTCATTTTAAATGATGACAAGATTTCTTATTGACAACTGGTTTTCAACATTTTATGACTAAGCAAGTAACTAGAGCACTTGCGATATTTGCATTTTGCTCTGAATGAAATTAACATAATTAGGACTAGTCAGTGTAATCTTATTAATAGGTTTTTGCACGAAGGCAAAAGAAAATAGGCATTGTGAAACACTAAGTTTCAAGCCAAAAAGGGCTCCTAAAAATACCAAATGTACAAAAAAATTTTTTAAATATATAAATGTTTCATGATTTCTATGCTGCATGCCGTACTACTGAAGTTAATCATAAGCAAACACCAAAATTCCATACTGATGCCATTTGTCCACCTCACTCAGTATGAAAGCTACTCAACTCCTACCTCCCTGCCACCACCTCAGGATGTCATGACAGGTCAGAGAACAAAAAGACAATCTGAATATTATAGCAACATGAGAGAGAAATGTTTTACTATTCCTTTAATTGAATAGTGAAGCTATGCACTCCAAATGCACTGGATATCCCACTACATGGCTCTTCCTCCTTAGTAAAGAGTATTCTCCTCCTTTTTACTGTCATTGATAATGTACTGTTAGATTTGCTAGAAGACAAGCCCACACAATAAAAGTGTATTTAAACTAAAACTCTCTGTTATTTGACAGAGAGAAATTATGGTCAATCATACAGAAGAGGACAGAGAAACAAGCAACAAAGAGTCCAGAAACACAGATTTAACTAGCAAATAATTAAGAACACACAATTTAGACAATTCTTTGCAGAATAAAGACAAAATGTCAATTAGACAAATCAAGATGAAATTAGACTAAATAATTGCATTCAAATGCATGTGATCTTGGTTTTTCTTCTTTTCAAAAACAAGGGCTTAGTAAGACCCTCCAACTTCTCTAAAATATAAACAAGACATAGGTCTGAAGTTCCAGAAGGAGTATTTGCTTAAAATGATGGACCAGGTTACAATTTCTATAAACAGCTACAGCATTTATAATTGCACTTTGAGCAGCCTATCACCCCAGAAGAGTCAAGCAGTTCAGATAACTATATCAAGGAAAAAACCTCTCCCATTTTATGACTCTATGCAATAGCAACTAAATCAATTCTTAAACACTTAATTCAAAACAGAAACAACTGAAATATGCTATCTCAATATAGGCTTAAAAACTGGAAAAAATCCCAGAAGAACAATATGATACTTTACACACATTTTGGTTTTTTTATGCTTAATAAGGGATAATGGCCCTAACAGACCACGGGAACTGGTCATCATTTTATCTTCTAGACAAAGTTCTAACGGGACAGACATTGCAAAGTAGATCCTTGCACTTTTACTGTCATCCTGCCTCAGGCACAGAGACCAGTACGCAGAAAAGAGCTGTGAAACATTTCCCTGAGGTACCGAAGAACACTGGCACCCTCCAAAAGTGTCTTTTCTTTGGGGCTTTGAATTAGCTTTGTTTTTTACTTCAGTTAGTATGTGCCAAACAATTTAATGTAGGCAAGCACCTGTCTTACATACACACTAAGACCCAGAAAGAAAGAAATATTTTTGTCCTTTGTTTTAGGGACAGAAGTGAATTCTATGTTTGGCAAGCTATTACTCTTTCTACAAAAGCTATCTTTAAAATCCTACAAGAACCCAGAAACTACAAAATATCTGCAGGAGGAGCTCCTAAGCTTCTCATCAGAAAGCCATTAGTTCATTCACACTTAAAAGAATGCAACAAGTAGTGCCCTGTACTAGGATATACTGAATTGATCAACTCTTGGGGTTGACTTTTTAACACTATCAATAGAAAGCAAAAGGAAAGAGCAAGTTGTGGAACAGGTTTGTAAGCAGTAATACTGACAGACAATACCTTTACTATATTTACTTTTTTTTCTATTTCCAAATCCCTTAACAAGATCTATAAATCAGAAAAACACTCCATTTTTCTCTATATTGGAAAAATGCTTCACAGATCTTTATGTTTTTATTCTTAAATTAAAGTGAGACTTATAGCAATTAAGTCAAATAGGTTTCACTTGCTTATGCCTCAAAGCATTCTAATAGTGGTATGGCTTTCTGCACAGCAAATTTCAATAAAAGTTAGCACACTACCTCTGCTTCTGGATTTCTCAATACAAAAGACAAAATACATACATGAAGAAAAACATCCATTGTACATAATGGGATTTTTCTTTACTTGATCTCATTCTTTCCTGTCAGGTATATACTTCGCTCAAAAATCATAAAGTTAAGACAGACATATTGTCTTATAAATTATCCAGCCATGTAGCTTTATCTTTTTTATTTTCCAGTTCGCTTTTCCCTTTCGCTTTGATTACCATTTCCAGTCTCTATAATAAACATTAATATCTCTTGCCTATTTTTGTCGACCATTTCCTATATATTAAAAAATAGCACTTGTTTGAACATATTTAACAGAGGCAAGCTATGGTGCTAGGGTAAACTCCTTACTAAAAATCCTTTTGCAATTCTTGTATGCCTTCAGTTATTTCAGTGATTTAATAACAGTTAACTTTGGAGCATAGCTCCATGACAAGTCATACTGATTGAAACTGGTGCTGCTGCAATCCTGAACTCAGCAACCTTCCTTGGATCCATATTCTGACTCCACGCCTAACCTGGCATTGGTATTTTCTCTCAGTCAACCAAACTGGCAGACCATTATTTAATTCTTTGTGGTGGTTAGCATGCAGAGCCAACTAAGTGAAATGCACAAACTCCTGAAACAGAACCAGAAAGAGGAGAAGGACCACAATGGCACCTGCTTAAATTGTTAAAACTGCTGTGGAGATAGATTTTTACTGTTGGAAAATCAGTCTCTTTACTGCATTAATGACTTCTAATTAATTATGATAAATAAAATAGGTTCCTTAACAGAACTCTACAGCCCTTTAAGTTAGAATCAATAAGACTCAAAGAAGTAATACTCCTTTTTTTCCCTAAAAATAACAGACATAAATATCTAGCAACACTGACTGGCTATGAATAATAAATGTAAATTCAAAGACAAATTTTAAAACAGAATACTGTTTAACAGAGACAAGTTTTAGTAAGGAATAAAATTAATGGTAGCTGAAAAGAGGTTTTAAAGAAGGTAATTCATTGCTTTGTATTTCAATCTCCTCTGTCAACGTAATCTTACACCTTATTTAGCTAATAATTGTACAAAATGCTTCCAAAAATGCATCTAACAAGATAAAAACTGTAGAACACATACTGAGTCTACTAACTCATCAAACCTGGATTAGTTTGCCCATCTGCTCTACTCTGATGAGACCCCACCTGGTACACTGCACTGAGCTCTGAAATCCTGGAAAGACATGGATGGACAGTTGGAGCAGGTCCAAAGGAGGGCAACAAAAATTACCAAGGATGAAGCATATCTATGAGGAAAGGTTGAGAGTCAGTGGTGTTCAGCGTGGAGAAGGCTCCGAAAAAAATTTTATGATGAGGGTGCTGAAACATTGGAATAGGTTGCCCAGAGAGGTAGTAAATAACCCAGCTCTGGGAAAACATTCAAGGTCAGGTTGGATGGGGCTCTGAGCTACCTGATCTACTTCAAGATGTCCCTTCTTATAGCAGGGGGTTGGCTAGATGACCTTTGAGGTTACCTTCCAACTCAAACCATTCAATTATTCTGTAAGTCAACACATTAAAACATTTTTTCCATTTTATGTCCAGATACCATAATAATGCTCTGAAGCATTGTTTTCAAAAATAATTAGGCATACTAGGCAAGATAAGATTTGACTTAATTTAACACATACAGCTGTTAAACTTCAGAAGACAAAGACATTCCCACAGCTGGCTGACCCAACCCTGTTGTGTGTAATGGCATCAATATTCAATTTCACATGGACAAAAGCTCATAAACAAGTTCTAGAGAGCTTCATATACAAAAGAAAGAATCTTTAAGGCTATGCAAATATATATCATGGAATAATGTCAAGACTAACATTGAGAATAATTTGTTGCCATGAAAAAATAGCAATGGAATGGTATTATTTCAGTAGCAGTTCATGAAATTGCTTTACTGATGAACTTTTCCTCAGATGGAGATCATAACACCCTAAACACAGGAGTAGATGGAAATGGCACACTAAAAATCTTCTCTTTGAAGCAAAATGCTTAACACAAAAGGATGTCTATACTGTCACTAACACTAAACTTTTTTCTTTCCTCTCCTGTACCCTAATATTCCCACCCACTCTCAATGGGAAATAAATTCCCTAAAATGTTTAGTATATTCAAAATACAACAAACATTGGAACCTAACCGATGAAGAATTTACCTTCCCAAAGGAAATTATGGCGAAGCCCTCTGTGACAATACTCCTCAACGTGAGAAAGCCATGACTACACCCATCAGTCCAATTCATTGGCCTTCATTGAGATGATTTAGTTAGATGCCATCTTAACAGAAGTTGTCTGGACTCGACGGGAGACTCCCTTCTCTTTCCCTCCCCCACTGTCTCTCAGTAGCCAGCTGGTTTTCAACAAAGTTGCCAGGAAACATTTCCAGAATAATCAAGTGCTACCCATGGGAGTTTGCCTCAGCATTTCCAAATCCAGCATTAACCTGCTAGTTTGATACTATCTATAGAGTTAGCTGTAAGATTGGACCAGGTGAGCTTGCTTTTCAAAGACTTCCTTTAAGACATGCATTAGCCAAGATCTTACAGTGTAAAGGTACATAATCTTATCTTTAGGCACCTTACCCTATCATACACTGTAAACAGAGGATCTCCTTACAGCTCATTAGCATTATGTAAACAGCATTTATTAGCAGAAAATCATAATTTTCCCAAGATGTGAAACAACAAATCAGCGTTTACAAAACTTAACTGAGTTTGCACAGACTACTGAATTTTTCCTCATAGGTATATCATAAAATATCAACACCTGTAGTAAACAGTTCTCATGCAATAGCCCCTGTTAAAAAAATGATGACACCAATTTTATATGACAACTTAAAACCTTACAAAAACTACAGAGAGAAACAGTTGTAACACACAGAAAGTCACAGATACTCAAAACATAACACAGCTTTGGATCAAAAGCAAGTCAAATTCACACATGATAGCAGTTGAGAATTGGCATGATGAAAACTCTTGGGGGTTTGGTTTTTTTACCAAATTAGGTGTGTTTACTGTAACTTTTGTCAAATGGATACTTATGAGCCAATTTACTACCTAGCCATTCCTTATTCAACAATAATTTTAAAGAATATGAAAACGTTCTTTGCGAAGTCTACAAATATCTGTCTTTATCCCTTTTCAGTACCTCAGAGTCACAGCAGAGAAACTGTATTTAAATGTAACTGAAACATTAAAAAGGACCAAAGTACCTGAAATACCATATACACAGAATCAAGCTAAAAATACCTATTGTAATAATGCTTTTCAAAAACAAGCTCACCCAATCTTCTTGTATGGCTTTTAGAAAGTTAAACCCAGTATTTAGAACCTTTCCACATTTCATGTAACAGGCCAGCTCTATTGCATGAGGCTGTTTATTTACAAGCTCAGCAGGAAAAAAAAAAATCAGGTAGTGGAAAGTTCTGCTAATTTGATAGTTTAAACTCCTTTCTCTCATCCTGCGATGGAAACTGCATAACCAATCAGAATTCTGCAAGATCCTCCAAAAAGAACAAAATTATCAGTAAGCAATTTCTGAAAGCTTGTTTTTTAGAACTGGATGGATAGATTTTGCAAAGAAAATAAAACAGCCTTCAATAGACATCACAGTCAATTGCTATGCAAAGAAAAATATTTAAAATATTCATCTCTCAGCAACTAAAACTAGCTGCCAGTGAAAGCAACATTCACCTTTCAATTTAGCCACACAATTAGCTAAAACATGTAAAAAAAACCTAGTTGAAAATAAGAGGAATTACAATTAGCTAAAACATGTAAAAAAAACCTAGTTGAAAATAAGAGGAATTTCATCTCCTCCCCATAGTTTTACATTATAGGATGGGGGCAAAAAAATTCTACAGTTGAAACCCTCTCTACTAGTCTCTCCTTTTCTCCCCATTCTCAAGTGACAAACATTTCAGAAATGCAATGACAGCAGCCTTGCTTTGAATGAGGTTTCTAGTATAATTCTAGATACATGCAAACAGGGCCCATACGCAGCAGAAACTGAGTTCAACATAAAATTCCTAGTAAGAAAACAGGCAGTGTCCACATAGATAGTCTCTGGGTTCTAAGTTAAATAGAAAAAAGATTCATCCCAGCAACAAAACCAGACTTGTCCAAATTGAAACTATTTTACTTTCAGTTGATCTGCAGCAGTGAACAGTTTTGAACTGCTCTTAATTATACTCAGTCTTTAGTACAGGGCATTTGCAAAATGCTACATGGTATCTGAATGAGAAGTTCTGAGTTCTTAAAATCCAATCAAAACAAAAACTTATGGACCTACAGAACCCAAAGTGCTGGCATACAATCAGACACATATAACCCTGACTGAACAACAAAAGTCAAATTATGAAACATAAATCTCAGTTTGCAAACAAACTGGTTGTCCCTAGAACAAAAGAGCTAAAGTGGAGCAGAAAATAGCTCTTAAAGAAAACGTACTAACTACTGAATCAGTAAGACTGCTGCGTAAGACCTGAAGTCATTAAATATTTAGTCTAAACCAGAATCAACTTTTAAGCCGTATATTACCCATTATCTTGCTCCAAAAGGTTCTAATTTTCCTCCTCCACCCTCCAAAATATCATAAGCCACAGTAAACTAATTTAGCTAGCAGCATAAGACAATGGGTTTTCTGAGAAAAAGATTTCAACGGACAAGTCCTTGCCTGGAGCTGTAGACAGGTATAACAAATCTACCACAATGATCTATTATAAGGAAACTGTAATCTTGTATATGAATAAACAAGCTGCTCTACTCAGTCATGTGAATACCTGAGAGGTTCAATGCTCTGGCAGAGATTCTATTTATTTATTAAAAGAAAAAGGCATGTGCTAATGAGTATGATTACAACTCTGCTTATCAATCTCTGTCAAAAGCAAGACCATTTTCCTTGGGTGACTGCCGACTGCCATATTTACTTCCCTCCACACACATTTTTTAATAAAGAATGAGGTTCTTGTACGGTGTCCCTTAAGAGCTGTCAAATATTGCAACAGAACAGCAGACTTATGTACATTTATAGCACCTTCTCATAAATCCCTTTGGCTAAGTTTATCTTCTATAAGCAAGACACAGATCAGCTTACATTACAAGAAAGTTTAAATCCAAAGCCTAAATGCCTCCCATAATATAATACACTCCTTTAAAAGAGTAACATTTAAACAGGTTCACTATTTCATTAATTAAAGAACATATACAGGGAGGAGAAAAAAAACCCAAGAAACAAACTATCCCCTGTAACTCAAAGGTGATTGCATAGTGGTAATGTAAAGATAACTGCCTTGGCCTATGACATATCTGAACTCTCAATATTAAATGCTGCTTTATTGAGAAAAGAGTCAGTGACCCTTAACTTCCATCTGGAGACTCACCAAAGGTTTCCATTTAAAATAACCATTCTTACCAATGTACAATCTTCAGACCACACCTCTACAACATCCTGTCATCACTTTGTGCACTTACAAGTGGTTAATCACTAAAGGAAAGGACAGTTCAAGCAGAGATCAAAAAGCCAGGATTGCTGGGCTTCTATAACCCTCTTGGCAACCAATTTTCTCCATGGCCTTCAGTAAATACAATCTCACTGTGAAGGTGTATGCATCTTCAAAAATCAAGATATATTATGCTTCACCACCCTAAAGCGGTAATTGCAAGTTTAATGCTCAGAGACACACATAAAATTTTCAGAGGAAAGACAATAAGCCAGTGATTTAAAATACTTTCATAACAAAAGAAGGAATTGATTGATCAATCTCAGTTGTCCACATATCACAAATTGTTTGCAATTAAGTTTCTGTATTTTGCCAGACAGCTTTCTCTCATTTCTAGCACCAAAATTACCCCAGTATTTTCATATCTTACAAAATATTTCCTGAGCACTCCAGGAAATAAGCAGATCTGGCTTACACAGACAAATGCATTAGTATTAAAGACTGGATTGAGACTACTTCCTAATTTCCCTTAGAACATGGGAGAAAAACCCAACCAACAAACAATAAACGAAATAACGCACATAGTAGCAACAAGTTTCCTTCATTAACAATGGAAAAATTATTCATCTATACAGCTGGAGGGGAGATATTAAAAATGTCCTTTGTAAGCCACTTCTCAGGAATCCACATAAACCAGTATTACTAGTGATGCAGAGTACTTATTCTACAATTATGGCAATCCTTATTTTACAAAAATCTGGGCCTCAGATAATTCTAAGGATCAAATTTAATGCATGTGTAGCTGGGATTTACAAGTGCGTCATTTTGTAATTTCTCTTTGAAGATGAGTCTTACCCATCTTAAGTTGCCAAGTTTCATGTATTGCATATCTTCTGAACTCAGTATGGTTGGTAAAGAAAAATAATGAAGTAATGCTCTGTGCACTCAAAAGGATTAAAATTTGGCATGACTAAAGTGAGCAGCAGCTAGCAATCTTCTAAAGCATTGCACACTGGAAAGTACATTTGACCTTATAAAAATGAACTTGGATGCAAAATCCATTGCTATGAGGCCCGTAGAGAAGTAGAATCCTTCAACATATAACAGCATAGTTCCCTGCAACTTTTTAAAAAAACTGACATGAATGAGTGCTTTGCATACATGAGCTTAATATATTGCTGAAGACAAGTAGTAACACAGCTCCAGAAAGTGATCAACATCAGTAAAAGATAAATGTACAAAGAAGTCACATCTTAATTGATCTCTACTCCTTCTAATTGCTAAGTCTCAAAATTTTCATAGCATCAGCAACCAAGACACTAAAACTGCCATAATGCATGCAGAAAATTTTCAACAAACTATGATGTATAATGCTTTATAGATGCCAACTACACTTGAACCAAGAGGCACTTCTCATCAAGCTAAAACAAAACTCACATCAGTTCCTGGAGTTCAGAAGTCCTTAGGTGACTACAGGAAAAAAAGACCTCGGAACTCATTTTGAAATCTAGGCCCTGCATATCCTCTGAATTACTTTATTTTTAACATATGTATCTTTGCCATAAAGAAGTCATGGTCAGGATGACAGCTGTTCACTAAGCATAGCATAAAACAGGGCTAACAACTCTCAAGAAGCATGTGGTGCAGAAAATAGCAGAAGGAATAGTAATGCTCCACTCAGTGCTAGACATGATAATGTCTACCATGTAAATAACAGCTGCTTGGAAACTGGAGCATAACCCTATAACAAGGAAGGCAAGAGAAAAAGACCGCTAAGTCAAGTGGTAGAACCTCAACAATGCTTCTATCACCCATGGAGAACTGCTGCTGGTCAGCAGACACATCACAGCTGAAGACACAGCTCTGCAAATGCTAAGCAAGCAAGCACTTCCTGTTTTTAAGAAAAAAGCAAGAAGCTTAAAAAAACCCCAGCAAAATACCACCAAAGAAAAATTGAAAAAAAAATACAAAAAATCCCTAACAGTTGGGTTTCTTCAACAGCAAAGTTTCAGAAAATCACAGAATCATAGAACATGGAGGAGCTGGAGGGGACCCATGAGGATCATTGAGTCCAGATACCTGTCCCTGCACAGGACATCCCCAAGAGTCACACCATGTGCCTGAAAGCATTGTCCAAACACTTGAAGTCAGTCAGGTTTGGTGCTGTGACCATTTCCCTGGGGAGCTGTTCCAGTGCCCAGCCACCCTCTGGGTGAAGAACCTTTCCCTAATATCCAACCTAAACCTCCCCTGACACAACTCCAGCCCACTGCCTCAGGTCCTGTCACTGTCACAGAAGAGATCAGTGTCGGCCCCTCCTCTTCCCCTCAGGAGGAAGCTGTAATTGCAGTGAGGTTTCCCCTCAGTCTCCTCCACGCTGAACAGACCAAGTGACCTCAGCTGCTCCTCACACAGCTTCACCTCAAGGCTCTTCACCATCTTTGTTGACCTCCTTTGGACACTTTCTAATAGATTAATATTTCTCTCATATTGTGGTGCCCAAACTGCACACCAGACTCATTTAAGGACTTTTGATATTTCAGATAAGCAGCATTTCACTTTGGGAGAACCTTAAGTAATGTTTTTCAGCACCCTAAATCAAGATAGGGGGAAGAAAAATGTAAAGAGATCAGAAAGTACTTTTTGACAGTTGTATTGTCACAAAACAAAGCAGGACAATATGAATGATGAACACTCAAAAGGAAATGCTAACATCATACTGACAACAACTTCTTACAGCACATTTTTGAGCTGATTGAGTTCTTAAAAATACTCAAGAAAGCCATTATTTCTGTCAATAAACAAGCAATTAAAGAATTTATAGTCACTGTACTGACTATGAAAACCCATCAACCATAAATGTCTCCTGACTGTCTAGCTTCTAACTAAGCTTTAGCCATGTTCCATGCAATTTTTTTTTAAAAAATCCTTCTGGCTAAAAAAATCTTAAACCTCCTTCTGTTACCTCAAAGAAAATTTTATGTACTCCAGAAGAACTTACCTAAAATAACTTTAAGCATATCCAAAGAGAAGGCATTTTTTCATAAAATAACTTTTTAATATCATGTTTTGCAGAGCAAATGTCTTTGAAATAGAAAGTAATTGACATTTTCACCACAGGAGACAACATATACCAAGAAATGTTCTTTGATCTCCTCTGTTGAGATCCACTACATTGCTCAATAGTGGGCAATATGCAAAAAATTATTATTACAAACATGGAACACTACAAACGCTTAGCAGTCTGATCACAAGGCTTTAATTTCAAGATTATTTACTATATTTATATAATAAAGCAGTAGGGTTTCATTTAATTGCAAATATATTCCCATATGCTCAACTGAACCACGGATCTTTATGAAGTTCTTCCATAGCATTACTAGAATTGTTAACAGTTATTTAGCCTGAAGTATATAATAAAGAATCAGACGAGACTATCATATACCCCACAACACACTTTTAAAGCCTTCCACAACATCCTGACATTTTAACTTTTCATTTTAAAAAGAAGAAATCAGGATGCATTTAAGGCAATCTTTTTGACCACTGGGTGCCACTCTTGTTCTGTGTACAATAAACTGCCTGACACTAACTCAGTCCTCTCGGCCTTTTTGGCCATTTCCTCAGCTTTAAAACCTCTGATTTTTCTAAATTGAGAGGAAAAGATTGAAGAATTTTTACACAAGTTTTTATTAAACACTCCTTTTCAAAACCGTTTATTATTGCTTCTAGCCCCAAGAATGCAATTCTGAAAGAAGTCTATTGCACACAGACCCTTATGATATGTGAAGGATTTCTTTTATGGTTAGGTTATAATAACCCAACTATGTTATGTGTAAATCATCACATGCAATGGAATAGATATCTACTGCAACTGTATGGCCCTGTATAGACATTGCTACTAACAACTATATATTTAGTTTGCAACAACACAAGACTAAGGCCTTGAGCAAGGTTGTCAGGCTTGCTCTGTCTGAGCTTCTCCGGACCTGCTTGCAGTCTTCTTTAACTTGCTGCTGGTTTAACAGCAGTTTTTCTAATTGACCAGGTGTCTACAGCTAACTTGGTTTACTTTTGTTGATCTTTGTACAGTACAACCATAGTTTTAAATGTACAGCAGTAACAAGGAGTTATTCTATGATACTACAACTAACAGCATGATGCAATATATACAAATACAGGCCTGGTATAATAGACATCTCAAGAAGGGGAAACACAGGATGTGGCAGATAAAAGCACAGCCATGAGACAACATTCTTAGATCAGACTGCTAATACTTCAGCTATACTAACAATCAATTGTCTAAATATTTAATGTGAGTTTCATCCTTGTCTGTAAATTCTGACTGCAACTATCCTGTGCACTTTGCTAACTCAAATAATCCCATATCAAACATCATTGCAGGCACATATATATTACAGCTCTATGATTTAATACTAGTCCTTATATTTCATAAATAAGAACCTGAGGTATAGACTGGGATGGGTTCATTGAAATTAATATAACATATGATGGAAATATATACTTATCAGTTCAGCTGAGAAAGTAGTGAATAAGAATAAGGCTGTGAACTTCATCATCTAGTTATCCATTCCACCAACCATTAAAATGGCACAAGCATCATTATATTGTGGCCCCAATGTACTGCAGTCACTGAATCAAGTAACAGACCAAAGAATTCTCTGAAATTATGTAAGAGGTTTGACTGATCAGAGATGCATTAAATTACTTACACTTCCAGGTTACCCTCCTGAAGATGATATCATTATGTCTCCTGTCCTTACTAAGCAAATACTAATATAGAGACAATTGTATAATTTCTTTAATTTCTATAGCAAACAATACAACTAAAAACCATTTTTCCACCATGGTCTCTTACTTCAACAGACGTCCTTTCCCTGTTATTTCACTGGTCTGTTCTACCAACTGTTTTGATAACAAAGTAAAATGCCCTAAATATTTGCAACCTATGCATGGCACTGCTAGAGTCAAAAAATACCTGTATTCAGGTCTTGTAGGATGATCATCCCTTGCCCATCTGTATCCCGATTCATCCTGCAAAACATACATGCAAAACGACTGTGTTACATGTATCTCAACATCAGATGTCAGCTACAGTTAGTTGCCAAATGGTACTTAATTACTGCAAAACCAAAGCCTTCAATGAGCTAAAAATTAAGATACAGCAAGTATCTTCTCAATTTATTCACTGTACCCCATTACTCGTATTTTCTTCCTCTGTCAATACTGAAGAGAGCAACTTTGCAACACCATACAAAACACAAAAACTACAAAAATTTCCAAACTATATACATAATGCTCTGACTTAAAGAAGGATTTCCTCTTTGAAATATAAATTACCATCAACAGCTTGAAATTACAGAATTTCAAAAAGCTGGGTTGCAGGGGGCAACAATGATTACAATAATTATCAATTATTCAAGTATTAATGTGAAAATAAATATGTGAGAAGAATCACCTTACGTACACCTCGGTGTGGAGGGCCACTTCTTCGGTCATGGCCAAAACTACGACCCTCGTCATAGTCTCTGTAGTCAGCGTGACCGTAATTGTCATAGCGACTGTAATTCCCATCCCCAGGTCTCTCAAGCAGAGGAGGTTTCTTCGGCACAATGTTTACTATTCTATGGTAATCACTCTAAACCACAAAACAAAGAAAACCATATTGTTTTTAAAGGCTGAGAATCTGTAATGAATAAACAAAAGTAAAACAAAGTTAATTCTAATTATGGGACTTAATCTTAAAAGAAGAAGTTGCACAGGGAAACAGCAAACATTAAAAACCATGCCAGTCTGACAGTGGAATAACTTCCTAAATCTAACTGGACACCACTCATACTTAATCCTTAGGCCTTACAAGTTTAATTATAAAGGGAAAACTTTCAACATGGTTTAATCATCTTTTGAAAGTTTATAGCAGTAGCATTAGCTATGAAATTAGCACTTGCTATATTATTGGTTTCAAAGAATGGAAAAAGAAAATAACTTGGGGTATACTAGGAACTTACACAAGTACATAAATTCAGCCCTTCTGGTACCAGTCATTGTATAAAGGTATAGTATAATGCTATAATGCTTACTATACACTTACATCACCATGAATCCTTGGAGGGAGACGTTCTCTTGGAACTCTATCATAGTCATATCGCCCTTCAGACCACATTTCATCTCTTCGATATGCCACTAAAGACAATAAAAATACAATTAGTGAAAACCAGATTCATTATGAATCGATAAAAGGATAGTGAGCAGAAAAATAAAGGTTCCCAGACTTCTCCCAACATAATGTATTATGCAAAAGCCCTGTACATACACCTTTTTTTTTAAATTAGTCCTTTTAAATAACTGTTTCTAGTTACAGAACAGTATTGGCCAGAACAATTGGACAACTGGAATTTAGTGCAGTATAATCAGTAAAATTACACGATTTAGAGATACTATAAACAGCTCTATATAAATATTGCAAACACTGGATGAATATGTAAATGTATGCACACATACCTTACAGCAATTTTGGTACTGCTCTGCTAAAAACACTGGAACTTTACAGAAAGTAGTTCAGTGCCTATTTATTTAATAATTTCTACTTTTTAATATAATAACTTTGAATTATTTCATTAACTCAACCTTCTGGAAAGAGATAAAAATGCAGCAATTGCTAGAATTATACTTTTCAAACTTTCCTTCCACAATAGGAGCTCTAGCTGTAAAAAACAGTCAATAAGGAGAAGTAAAAACAGGTTATATTCAAAAGAAATACATAAGGTTACCCACTCGCACAAAGAAAAAACACTTTACTGGAAATAGACTTATGAGGCTATTTGAAAATGTTGATTAATATACATGCTAAGAATCAACATGACAAAAGGATTTTTTAACTGTAAACAGAAGTAGCACTAAGTCAAATATACACTTTGCCAAAAAATAACAGACACTCACATACTTACTTTTCTGTCAATTTTAGCAACTCTGCTTCTTAAGATCCATTCACTTACCTACTAAAAAATGAAACTGAGGTTAGCAAATATGTATATATATTCATTACAAACGCTTTTTTTTCTGTTAAGTAAAACAGACAGGTAAAATCTAAATGTTTTTGTGGCTGGCACAGATCTCTCCTGTGAGAATTTTCTTGTGTTTTTAATAAACAAAGATAAAAGTTTGGATGTTATTAAAACGGTTTGAGATGTGCGCAGTTCGGGCCTGGCCAATAGGCTCTGGGGGATGGCACAGATCTCTCCTGTGAGAATTTTCTTGTGTTTTTAATAAACAAAGATAAAAGTTTGGATGTTATTAAAACGGTTTCTTGAGATGTGCGCAGTTCGGGCCTGGCCAATAGGCTCTGGGGGAGGTTTCGGACTGACCAATCTGAGTGACCTCTGAAAAGTCTATATAAGTTGGGAAAATAAAAAAATAAATCTCTTTGATCCATACAACTTCTGGAGGGTCTTTTCTAGCGGCTCAACAGCAACATGCTTTAACCGCCTATACCCTATGATCTGTCTTTGTAAAGAAAAATAAGATTCAGTTGCATGTGATGAGAGGCTAATGAAAAGCTTGATTTAACAAAGGCTTTTCTTTTGGTAAAAGACAGTATATCCTGACAAAGAAGCTCCTTCTTCAACTATAAGATGCATCTATGTTCAGAGATTTTGACCTTAGCATTGGTTCAAATGAACCAGAGTATCTTCTTAAAATATGGCTCCATTTTATGTCAGACTTGACCTTAAGCTTGTTCTATAACCAAGACACAGAACTAGTCTGATGTAGCTACAGGTTATAAATTAAAAGCTGACTAAACCATCCAGCTGATGCTGGTTTTGGTAAGGACAAAACCGAGAGGATCTACTGTCCCTGCCCTCTCCAGCAAGCTCCGTGTAAGAGCTTCTAAATCTGAAACCATTGCTCATATTGCTGTATTGGATGGTCAGGTGCATCATCAGAAGCACCTTCCTGCCAGTTTCACAGTAACAGCATCAACTTTTCTTTATTCTGTACTTCACTGACTTTTGCTAAAGCCTTAAAAATGCACAGGAGGGCTATATGTGCATGAACAGCTCTTAGGGCAAGCCCCGTGCCCTCCTTCCCACATTACCAGGAGGGTGCTCTATCTGCTCTTACTGTCTCCACAGTCCTCTTTTTTTTTTGTGCCCAGAACAGTACTTGAACACTCCTGTGTTTTTATGTACTGGGAGGGACAGTATTAGCTAAGGCAAGACAAAATAATTTCGCTGAAAAGGCATCACATGCTCTGTCCTCAAACACTTCACACCTGGTCCCTCCTGTGTCCCATTCCTTGTGTCCATACTTGCCCACAGCTGAAAAGCCCCTCAACTACCCAAAGCATCCATTCCCACCCCTGCTCATCCACAGCCCACCCACCTCTCACATGCACAGAAATTGAGGTACTTGATGCCAACCCTCAGTGTTTTAGACCAACAGCAAATACCAGAAGCTGAATTCAGATAAAGTTTTCAAGCGGGCTGCTTTTCTTTTTTTCCCATTTCCACAGTAGCAGCCCTGCCCTGCTGCCTGCAGTTACTGAAACTGTTAAGTGAACACAATGTTCAAAAAGCAACATAGCTCAGGTAAATGCTACTGAAGCTGAGTGCAAACTTACACCTCATGCTGCTCTGTCTGTCAGAAAATATACCAGGTTAAGAATTCTGTATAACTCTAGTCAAAGGTTTTGTTTGTCTTTACCCCGAGAAAAAGAATTTTAGGTTTCTTTCAGGGCATTGTTCTACCAGACGAGGTCTGATGGACTCAGCATACCACAGACTGGGAGTGACCCCGAAGATAACCAGAAAGATAAAGGCTATTAACAGAACATCCGCGGGTGACTATCACAAACAGCTACCCCAGCTGCCACCTCCAGCAGGGCTGAAGACATTCTGGCCCGGAAAAAAAGACTGATAAGAAAAACTGAAGAATGAAGAATCTAATTAGCATCAGAGGCGAGGAGATTCGGGTCCAGTAAGAGACTGAATATCAAGGGTTTGCTCAACTTTGGACCAGTGAACACTGACCCAATATTTTCCTATGTATTTTTACTGCATAAAATATCTGAAAAATCGAGTAAAAGCTACGTATCATAGAATGATTCTCTCTGCACACCCGGGCTATGTGTCGACGAAATTATTTCTGCGGTACATCCTGGCCAAAACAACATCCTGGTCAGATAATAAAGTAATGCCTTGATTCTATTATAATATTAAAAATGTTGTTGGAGGGTTTTTGTTTTGCCTGCAGATTCGGTGACATGTCTGTCAAACCACCGCCAACATCCCAACACACATCACTGGCAGCAGGCACCTACACTCACAACACACACACCCCATTCATTCTATTATCAAGTAGAAAAGCTGATAAAAACACTCCTTTTTTTATCACTGCTGGACCTCAGTGAAATGAGCAAGAACTAACACCAGTATTTTGACAAAAACACAAGCTGGAAAAAAGGTAGAGATATGCTATCACAAAAGTCAACAATCAGCAAAAAAAAGTACACCAGGCAACAAACGATGCAGGTGGAAGAAAAATCTCATTTGCATTTAAAGGAATGAAAATAAGAAAGTTAATCAGGCAGAATCAACCATCAAGTACACTGCTTAAAATGCTGGCAAGGTACACAAGTAGGAGAAGACGACCAATTTTATACAGAAGACAAAACAAACAAATCTTAGCTGAGACCAATGAGATAAAATAAGGATGTATTTGAATATACCAAAAGAAAAAAAAAAAGTTTAAAGGGAGGAAAATGCACTTCCCAGCAGCTTGCGCACCTTTTATCTGTTTCTATAGAAAAAGAAAACAACCCATTTCTTGAATTATGTGACCTAACACAGCTTTAACAACAACCATGGTGAGTCTAAACTCTTAGGATCAGTATCAGAAGATTCCACTAACAAAGACTTGAGAGCTCAAACCTCAAATTTATTATGCTGTATTTGGAATCATCTGTTCTCCTAGTAGGTACAAAGCTGTTGTAAAACAAAGAATGAAAAAAAACTGGTTTTGTTTCATGCCTACCAACATTCTCACTCATACTGATTGACTATTTTCTATTATCACATACAGCAAAGCAGTTATTTCTTTAATATATGATATATAATCACTTGCTATAATAATTTAAACAATCTCTTCCTACTTTTGTTTAGAGGTGACTATTTTACCTAAAGCAAAGTATTTATTCTCTCAAATAAACATAATCTGTAAGTGCAGAAGCCATCCTATGAACACAACACAAGCTGCTCTATTGTGGCCAGCCACCAGAAATGGCTTTACTCTAATTGCCACAGCCCTGTGCTGAGCTCTCTGCTAATCTAACTAGTGTAATATAACAAAGGTTTCTTCATCAAGCAAACTACACAGGTCTCTTCAGATTTTTTGCACCACTGGGCTTTCTTTATCTAACAATCAATCTTTTTTTTTATTGTTTTATTTCTGAATATGTGGTAAAAATTCCTGATGCATTTGCAAAAGCACTCCAGTATTTTGAAACCTTTTGTACACAATTATTGTCTGCTTACACTTACTTGAGACATCAATTCTCATCAAGGCTAGAAGTATCTACTTCTCCGGGATTCTTAATTTTCTAGTGCGTACTATCATCCTTCCTCAAATCTACATTTTTGTTTTCAAAACATATGGCTTCCTAATCCAGATGGCCACATCTTGCCGTATGTGAACAAAGCATAAAAACAATGCTGTGCTGCAAATGCAGAGACAGGCAGCTGAAGTGCCTCCCATGCCACTGGGATATATCTGGTTTTATAGTATTACCTTGACAAATAGCAGAGACTGACAAACGTGAGCCAATTCTGTCTCTCCTTTACCTTGGAAAGCTCTCAAAAAAAGCTCAAACACTTTTCTACAAGTAAGATCTAGCAGAGATGTAACTTATTAGCAACACGACTATGAAACATGTAATGATTCCTGCTGTGAGGACCTAAAGACAGACAGAAAACATTGTTTTATCTTCATACAAATAGACTCTGTATTTGGTAATGCTTCAAAGATATCCCAGTATCTCCTGCTTAGACAGGAGGCAAGATAGATAAAACTGTCTTTTTGGGGGAAGAAAGTAACTTTCTCATCTTCCCCTCATACCTGGGACAGGTAGAACACATTAAACAGGCACAGTCCTACTGGTAAAATGAAAAAACAGAAGTGTAAGAGCAGAGGGAAAAATCCAATACGTCAAGAAATAAAATAATGTGAGAGGTACTAAGGAAAAACAGAGATTTAAAGACAATCCATCTCTGCCTAATAGCAAATATTAGCCTGTAAGGTGTACAAAAGCAATTAGAAGTACGACCGCAACAAGTCTAGGGATATTCACCTAGATACCAAATAACCTGAGGGAAGAGGCTTTCTTCCAGTCTTTTGCAACCACTCACAATAATTTTCACTAAAAAAAGGCAGGGAGTACATTATTTTAAAAAAATCACTGACCAAAAGTCAAATTAATTCCCACCTCAAAAGAAAAAATAATGCAAGCATGTGTAAACTGAATAAAATTATTAACAGCAGCAGAATTCCATTGAGGATTTACAATCCCACCAGTTCCACTTTTTCACTACCATCATTGTAATGCACCACTGTGACAAGAGAATTGGAAGCAACGTGTTGGGGGCTATATTAATTAGCACTTATCTTTGCTTGACCACCTGCAGTTACCAATCTGTCCATCATCAGTGCCAGTGTCATGAAAAGCATATTCTACCAGGCTGTGATGTGGCTGCTATGCCAGCAACATCACTGCAAACAACTGCATGGACCACCACAGCTCCCACAGCTTTCCATCCTGCAGCACGAACACTTTGACAGACAACAAAATATGGCAACTCTCCATGCTGCTGCCATAGCACGTCAAAACCACAATGCTCCCAAAAATTAATCATGAAAGTACCAACCAACCCACAGCACTTCACCCAGGGCAAACCACTGTATCAAACTGTCCTCACTGGTCATGCGGGTTTCCACCTCTCTTTGTGTACTTCTGACTGTCTTTATTCCCTACAAGTCACAGATACCCCAGATAAAGAATTCATAGACTATCCTTAAAAACTCTAAAGGATGGGAAAGAGCCTACTGAAGGAGTATGATCGAGAATAAAGAACCATAAGTAGTAGACTTGAGACGCTTAAATACTAATAAGGACTTTAAATATTACAGCATACCCGATTGTTAAACTAATCACACAGATTTGTTCTGAAATATTTATTCTAGTATTTATTAGGAAATGAGCTGAGTGACACACTCATGTCTCATTTATCCCTCTAGAAACAATAAAGACACTGATCCTGCACCAACATACCTACCAGAAATACCAGAGAAGGTGTTTGCAATGGGATTTTTACAGCCTCCAAACATTCACTGCAGACTATTGATGTTTAAAGTGACTCCCAGGTGACGTACAAGTAGGAAAATCCTTCCCTTCAAAAACAAAAAAATACTCAAATTAAACCGAGAATCAAGGTCATCTGACGCACAGGGTGTTTTTAAAGAGGATTAAACGGTAACGTTTACAAGCCATCCCGGGTGCTGACCCAGCAGCTCCCCGCTCCCGCCGCCACCTCCACTCCCCCCAGCCCGTGGGCAGTCCGGCTGACGGAGCTCCGCGCCGCCGCCCCCGAGGGTGCCGCTGCCCCGGACAGAGCCCCGCGACCGCCCGGCACGTGCTCACAGAGCGAGCA
>VZRM01003292.1:1501366-1542806 GCA_013397955.1 Grantiella picta | reverse complement strand
GCCGCCCATTGGCCGCAGCAGCGCCGGGAGCTGCGCGTCAGCGGAAGTGCGACGGGCCGGGGCGGGGCGGGGCGGCGGAGAGAGGGGCGAGCCGCGATTCCCGGGCTGCCCCATCCCAGCTCCATCCCGCGGCACCGCGCCGCGCCTGCCAGCTCCCGGGCCGCGTCGCACCATGGGCTCCCGCGCGGGCTGAGCCCCGCCGAGACGGGTACGCCGGGCGGGGGCAGCGCGGGTGTCGGGAGCGCTCCTTTGCGGCGCGCTCGCGTCGGGCCTTCGCGGAGTGGCAAGGGACGGAATAAGCAGCTGGCCGGGGCCGCGCTGTGGGGAAGGAACCGCAGGGTGATGTTACGGCCAAAAGTGTTAATACAGCCTGTGTAAGTTCCTGAGCGGCTGTGGTTCTGTTGATTTGGTGTCGCTTTGCGCGCACCGAGTCCTCAAATAGAATCGCGGGGCTCGTGGTCTGAGGAGCAAGGGCCTTAGGGAGTGATTTACCCACATCTGTCCGTTCTGGCTGAGACCAGGTGCCATTGAGCCAAACAGCTCTTCTCCCATCTAGGCTGTGCTGGGACTCCATTTTAAGAAACACTGTTGAAAAAGCTTTCGTGGCCTTTGCCTTTGGAGCATGGGGGAAATGACACCGCAGAAATTATGAACTTCTGAGGTCCCTGGGTCTCTCCAACTCGAGGTGAAAGAAGACAGCCCAGGCCCTCGCTTCCAGAGCACGCCTTACTTCTGTAGGTGTTGTACATTTGTCGCGTAAAGCAGCTACTGTTGTATCATCTTCATTCACGATGAAGTCTCAGCGAATGCTGTGAATGAAGGGCCCCCCAAGCCAGGCAACACCAGGTGCAAATAGTACCGGGGATGAAAATGGAATCATATTATGACATCTGCCTGGGACAAAATTCTACCAGTTTTGGCCAAGGTCAATGTGACACCTATACTTAATCTGGGAAAGGAACATCTATAAATAATATGTGTGTGATTATTAGTCCTGGCTGATGGTCTGGTTGCTCAGTCTTACTGTCCCTAAGCTTTTGTAGTTAAATCAGTACATAAAAGTGGCTTGATTCAAGCCGTGGATCCTTTTTATGTTCCTCTTTGGCTTGATCAAATTGTATTCTTTTTTTGCTGATAGCGCTAGCATTATTTATCAAGTTCTGATCCTGTTTAATAATTGTACTAATTAAATGACTATGAGATAAAACCGGTTATGCCCTTATGGCTTGTTCCATGCCCTTTGTGTAGGGCAGCATTGTAGCAAGGGTTAATACTCTTGTCAGGGACCAAGGAAAACATGAGTTTGGTTTTGTCCTCTACCACAGATGCTTGGTTATAAGCCTGAGCCAAGCTCCTGTTGATTTGGGTCTAAACTCTGTTGGCACTATTAAATCAGGAATAAAATACTGTGTTTTAAGGATCAAGATAGAAAAATTCAAATTAATTTGCCTGAGTGGGAGTGTCTTGAGAAACTTGTTCACAAATAATTTCTGCATATTTCAGATTACTAAATTGTAAATCTGACCTTGCTGCTCTGCACTTAAAAACAAACATTCAAGTTTGTGCTTTTAAGTTTAAATACCAATGTTACATCAGGAAAGTATAAGTGAATTTAGGCTTTATTTGATGGTTCAGAGGCATCTGAAGTGTTTTGGTGGTGTCCTTATGTTTTCTGAGATAGAGTAGGAAAGCCAATTACTGAAATTAATCATTGTCTTTTTGTGATATCCCCAACGCTAGTGACAGATGCTGCATGAAGTATATTGGATTCAAGCAAAACATTTGTGTACCTGATCTATTTTTCAAAAGACTTAATCATTGCTGACAGATGGCTCTTGTCAAAAATGCTATCTTTTGGTTTGAGTTGTTAGAAAACACAAAAAAAATTGAATTCAAGATGTCATTGTAATGAGACATAACTCCATTGTCAAAGTTAATATGTGAAAATGATAAATTAAGAAGGCATTAATATTACAGAGAGGCTATTACGTTAATGGAATTGTGCTCAGTTCTGTGGAATTATAGTACAGGCTTTTAGCCAATGCTTTAAAGTTAGCTAACCAGGTAATACCTTGAAGATCAAGAAAGATCCATAAAAGCATCCAGGATAAAATAGAAATGTTTTGATTTGCTGGAAAGCTCTAGCAGGATATAGAAACCAGGCTGTACAAGACTTTCAGGTGGGTCTCCTACAGCAAGAAGAAAGCTCAGATGTTGTTTTTTGGTTGGTTTGGGTTTGTCTTTTGTTTTTTTTTTGTGAGGGAAGGATATTTACTTTTTTTCTTGTCAGCTGAGCAGAGAGGCTGGTAATCAAAGAGAAAGAATGTTACGAAAATGTTAAACTTATATTGGACAGTCCTATGGCATTAGAAAATTCCTGAAGTAGAAAGACTCTCAACCTTGTAGCAATGAGCCTCCAGATGACATGTCTTATCTAGAGAGTTAGCTTAAAGCTGGAACTGGCTTTTTTTACTCCTCCCAGTAGAAAACAGAGAATAAATGGTGATAACCTTACAGTTGCTGTACTCCCTCTTTATTAAAGCTGTGTCTGTGCAGTGAGTCAGGCATTAAAAATGAGAAATGCTTGCACACCAGTCCTAAACAATACAAATTGCTAAGCGTCTTTGGGCAGTTGGAGCAGCAAAGCTGTTAAGCTTAAATTTGTCTTGGAAAGTAGAAGCAATGCTCAACCTCAGCTGTCTGGCAGCCAGTGCTCCAGGGTGCAGCTCTTTCAGCTTCTTCAGGAAAAAGCAGTGTGCAGCTGAAAATGGTGGTTCTGTAGGCTGCATAAATTAATAATTTCCCAACAACTGAGCTATTAGGCCAGCAGTAATCTCGAGGTGATGTATCCGCTTCTCTGTGAAGCTTTGCACTGTGACATTGTGGAACATGCAGGCTGACTGCTCTCCAGTCGTTCTCCCTGGTGCCTGTCTGCTAAAATGGGGGCTGCTTGGTCTGCTGTTACAAGGGGCTCCAGCTTCTGTTGCCTTTTAGGCAGAGTGAAATTGCTGTCTTCAGACCCTTGAGGTTCAGCTCCACTGTTTTGTCCTCCACTGCTGCAATATATTAGCACTGGCAATATACCATAGTGCAGCGTTGAGATTGCTCTTCCTGAATCCTTCTATCCACTGTACATCTGGATAACTGCACTTCAGGTCATCTATTCACGTGGCATGTTGTCAAGTCAGCCTGGTTAGACTTGTCAAGGATACTAATGCCAAGCAGAAGGTAATTTGGGATAATGAGTCCAGTCTGCGTAACACCAGATGCAATGTGTGGCCTTTATTGCAAATTTATTCTGTTTTCATTTGCTTAACCTTTTGTGTTGCCATTTTTGCTCATGCCAAAAAACGGTCTCTGAACATGGAAAACCTCAAAATTCAATCACTTAGAAACTGCCATTCAAATGAATTGTAATACAGTAAGCGTCTCAGGAAAGAGAAGCAAAGCACTTGGATAATCAGTGTCTACTGAGAATATCAGACCTTCAGATAACTGAATCATGAAATGCCAGAAAGTATCAGCCGGATTAGAGTGTGATATTAGTTACTTTGTTGGCACTTGGCCAAGCAATCTGTTCAGACTGGATACCCAAGAAGTCCCCTAAGAAACTGTAATATGGCATATGCTGATTTTAATACTTAAGGGGTTTTATCCCTTCATCAGCTTTTGTCTGCATTTTTAAAATTTGTTGGTCTTGCCGAAGAAAGGGCTTGATCCTCAGTTGGGAATTGCCTAGAGGTGCCAGGAAGCAGTAATAAGGCTGTAGGAAAATGGACAAGGAGGTAGAAATTGTACTGTGTAGGGTATGGGTTTGCTTTACTGCTTGGTGTGGCCTTTCGTAAGGGCTATGCCTTGATCTTAAATTTTACTCGCTTGGCTCTTGATCTGAACCATGAATACAGAATGGATCAAAGAGAGTGTTTTGCACACACCACTTAAAATTTTGCGAAATGTCGAAATGTGAAGAAAAACACTGGCTCTTCATTCTCAAGTTGGTTCAGTTACACTTCACCTAGTATTAGATGATGTGTATGTGGTTGTAGCAGTATTTTTAATTGATTCATTGTTTCCAGACATATTCAGTTTCAAGAGCGTTGAAAAGCTTGGACATTAAAATGGAAAGATTTGGAATTTTCCCTGCTTTTTGCCTGGAGAGAGCTGTTTAATCAGGAGGAAGAAGGGGAGTGCTTTTAGGGAGATGCTGTTTTATGGTCAGCTCTGGACAGAGGCAGTTCTAGAGGAGTGTAGAAACCTGAGCAATAGTTAAGAGAGGAAGGGCATTCTGTTTTAGCATTGTACTACATTGACTTTAAAATGTATTTATCTCCCTCCCCTCCATAATTAGGGCTCTGCTTTAGGGAAGCTTCTTTTTCCCCTTAACCAATTGTATTTTATTCTGCGTTGAATGCAGTCGAACTGATACTTGTATAAAGAATCAGATTATGCAGGTACTGTTACAAAGGTCAGTAATTTCACACATTGGTCATAATGTTTAATAAAAGGACATTGCTTGTTTCTTTTGGACCTCAGCCTTTCTTATTGCACAGATCAGCAGGAGATTTTTCCAAGTACATAACTTGTCTGTTTTTTCATGATTACAAATCAACTCACATAGAACAAAATTAAGTTTGGTTCCAGGAGAGAAGGAAGGAAAGTATGTCTTCTGTAGCCCATGAAGGCAAACATCAATTTTCATGTAAAACGATGTGAGGGAGATAAAAGGGAAATGAAAGCTTCTGCAACTTTATCATGGCTGTCTCGGCCGGGTTTGAAATAAAATTGGAAGTCTTGCAACTGTTTTTTTAATTGATTTCTTTACTGAATACAGTTTAACTCTTCTCTCTTTTTCCTTTCATCAGAAAAATGAGTGGTGGGTTGGCACCAAGCAAAAGCACAGTGTATGTGTCCAATTTACCTTTTGCTTTGACAAACAATGATCTGTACAGGGTAAGTTTTAAGAGCTGCATTGTTTAGTTTAAACTTATTGACAACAATATTGAGTTGATAACAATATTGACAACAATATTGAATGTACAATCAATACTGATATATGTAAGTTTGTCATGATAAATTTATTATTAGTGAAATGCAGTTGTCTGTTGTTAAATCTTTTTATTTTGTTTTATATTTCAGATATTTTCAAAGTATGGGAAAGTTGTCAAGTAAGTGACCTGATATGGCCCTCTATTTTTGTACCTCTCACTTTAAATATTTTATGTCTTTCCTTCATTTGAAAGTCTGGGGCCTTTTATAATTTAAGAATGTGGAACTGTATTGAAGTTCTGTTCATTTTTAATAAAGTATAAATTTAATTTAACAGCTGGAAGTTCTTGCAGTTGCATACATAATACAAGAATATTTGTGTTGGGGACATGCTAACAATTTCTTAAGAGCAAGTAGAATGTTGTTACATACTATCAGTCTTTTCTCTGAAATAGTTGAAATGGTGGTCTTCTAGCAAGTATTGTTCCCCTTTCCTTGAACACGTGGGGCACAGTGGATAAGTGTCAAAGTGGGAGCTGATTCTTATGTGAACTTGATGTCACAGTTCCCACAACTGCAGTGTACAGTTCTCAGCAATTCTAGAAGGACTTGTTATTGTGACTACTTAGTATTTTACTTAAAGCTAGATGTAAGGCTGCATTAATGGCTTTCAGTATGTGGGGTGTTCATAAACAATATATGCGAATATCTGCCTCTGTGTTCAAATGATAGAAAGAAATGTCACGGTAAGGAATTGACTGGATTAGTTATTTTTTGTGATTGGTCAGAGTAAGGAGACTCAAGTCTCCAGCTTTCAATCCTAAACCATCAAATATCTTCTCTAAGTTCTAGTAGCTGTTGCAATAATCTGTGAGATACAGAGATTCAAAGTTTTTGAAGTCTGAGAAGTGTGTTTCAGGTGACAAATAGCAGGAAAAGCCAGTATATCCTGACTATTATGATTTCAACTCAGTTTTTCAGTAAGAAATCAGACTTTCTATGGCTTCAAGAAGTTCCTAACTTTTTAAAGATTTGTCACACTTAATTCTTTCTATTCTTGTGTTATTAACCAGTATGTTCAATATCCCAGTTAGAAACTTGACAGTCATACCAGGGTTCTGTTGGAACTTTTTGCCAAGAGTAGCTTTGCAAAAAAATTAACAGAATTGTTTTAAAGTCAGTTTTATTGACACTTGAACTTAATGCATGCAGTTGGACATGTCCTGTTCTAAAACTGTTCTAAGCTCAACCCTTTTGTGCATGTGTTCGGTGAAATTTGAGCTTTCTTTACTGTGTTTTATTTTATAAACTTTTTACCATGGAGGTCATCTGTTACTTACACAGGTTGTGTGATAAGCCTTCTATGTTGAAGTGGAGTTTGGTTTCTTTGGTTATTTCTTAGAATTTTGGCTTAGAATTATGGCTGAACCTTGATCTGCCTGTGGTAGACATAGGAAAGAGTGTATTCCCTACTTTTTTAAATGTACATTTATTTTTATGTACATGCACACTGACATTCTTGTTCTCACTGTTGTTGTATTAGGTTTTTTCAGGGTTAAATACAATTGACACTAAGATTGAAAGAGTTGAGTTTGTGTGGGTTCCTGCCATACACACACCTCGGCCCTGTCTCATAATTCTTTGTCTTCAGTTTTTTTTTTTTCATTGTTCCTAGATTTTCCTGAACTTCTCAATGTGCTTTGAAGCTGTTGATTTCAATGTTGACTGAAGATTTAACTTTGTATGTCATGTGAAATAACACGTGCATCCACGGTCCTTGGATTTCAGTTGGAGATATTTGTAGAACAGTAGTGCATATAGTTAGTGTTTCCTATTGTGAACCTCTTTAGCTGATTGGTCCTACACAAACATAGATTTCTCAGTTTGGAGGCAGTTAACACTGCTTTTCACCAATAATAGCAATGGTAAGATTACCCCTGAATTTTCCTTTCACCTCCAGTATGTGTAGTTCTCTACAGTTAGGTTACTTGTAAATCTAAAGATTATGTTCTGTGTTCTTCAAGTCACCCAAAGGAATTAAGAGTGATGCTGGTTCCACAAAGACCCCACATGCTTGCTTAAAATCATTTCCACTCCACCTCTAAACACGTGGTCAGGTTGCATTTCTGTTTAATGAGCATTTTTATTGTTAAATATGCTCTAATCCTTTTGCCGTGTAGCAAAACGAAGATCCCACTGAGATCTCCAAAGAAAAAATGTCTCTGAAGTAATTTTAGAATATAAATAATGTGGTTATATGTTTCCAGAGTTACCATTATGAAAGACAAAGACACCAGAAAGAGCAAAGGAGTTGCCTTCATTTTGTTTTTGGATAAAGAATCTGCACAAAACTGTTCTCGGGCACTTAATAACAAACAGGTAAATTGTGGAAAGTTTTTGTAGGAGGAGGGTTGGAGTTTCAGTCCAAAAACATTGACATTTTCTTTCCAATTTTCTGTAGTTGTTTGGAAGAGTAATAAAAGCAAGTATTGCCATCGATAATGGAAGAGCAGCAGAATTCATTCGCAGGCGTAACTACTTTGATAAGTCTAAGTGTTACGAATGTGGGGTGAGTAAAACTAAAAATGTAGAGAAATGGAGAAAAGTTATGGGTTGAGATAAGAACAGCTTAATAATTGAAATAATATTAAATAGTAGTGATAATAGTCGATGGTAATGAAAATGAAAGTAACAAAGAAATAAAATCCAAGAAAGATAAGTTATGCACATGAAAACAATTGCAATGAAGACCTCCTACTCTGTGCTTCAAAATACCTGCCTTTCTATATCTTTGGGAGTTCATGATATAGTTGGCAGTAAAATAAATGTAGGAAACAACCGTTCTATGTAGAAGTGATTTTTAAGTTTTAATTAATTCCTGACTTTTCCTGAATATAATAATGTAGAAAATTGAGATTTGGGTAGCATTTAATGTCCAATACAAACTTGATTTATATTCATAACACTTCTTACAGCAAAAATGTCACCTCATTCCTGCATCTTAAATTGTTAATTCTGAGGTTTCTATGTTGTCTTGAATATAAACTGGGTGTAGTGTATTCAGCTATTGCAACAGCCAGAGAAATCTACTGTGCTCATCATGGCTTGTTCTCAGTTTGCAGTTAAGCGTGCATATCACCACCAATCTCTTTGTTACCATGGCAAGCCTAGAGAAGGGTTTGTCTTCTGTGTGCTAGTTCAGCATTCTGTTTATCTTACTAATTGCTTCCGTTTTTCCCCCATGAACTTCCCTCATGATAGGTTTTAACATATAGTTGTTTGCAATGGCTTTTTTTAAGCAATATTTCTTTTTCTCCAAGGAAGCCGGACACTTAAGTTATGCTTGTCCTAAAAATATGCTAGGGGAGCGGGAACCACCAAAAAAAAAAGAAAAGAAGAAGAGAAAGAAAATAGTTGAACCAGAAGAAATGTATGTATATTTAATTACATGTTACTGGTTTTTTTAGGAAGCTTTTTCATACTAAACACTTAAAGTGTAAATCTATTTTTTTTTTCTCTCTGCACAATGAAGTGAGGAGGAAGAAGAAAGTGAAGAGGAAGGAGAAGACCCTGCTTTAGATAGCCTCAGCCAAGCCATAGCTTTTCAGGTACGAAATTAAAGCATGGCATATTTATTATTATTTTTTAAATTCAACTTCCTTCTTTAGCTGCTTTCCAAATGCTGATATACATGCATAGGTCTGTGTGGTTTATAGCTCAGTGGGCTCTGTTTTGGTAGCAATAGTTGGTAACGATAGTTGGTTTCTTTACATTGTAGGCATATTCAATGGAATTTTGTTTGGGTTTTTTGGTCTTTCACTGTTGCTGTGTTTGTGTGTCGCAGCCTTTTCTTTCTTTCAAATTCTTTTGCTCTTTGCTTCTGTCATCTCTGCTGTGATGCTAGGTTTTTGTCCACAAGTCCCTCTTTACTTAACTGAGGAGACAGAAAAACAGTCATGTATGATAAGTGACCAGATACATCCTCTGCCCTCACTGGAATGTCCTTGAACATTTATTACTGGGGCACTTCCTTTGCCTAATACAGACCATTGCATTCTCTAATAAACCTCATCTTCCAAAACATATTTAATGCATATTTTGTTATGTAGATAGATTATCTGACATCTGTATTACTGTCTTTATTACTTCTTTATCTCTACACCCTTTTGCTTCACTACACAAAACAAGCCTGACCTGATATTCAAATTTCTTTGCTACCTGGTCAACAGCTGTCCTCTGTGTGCCTCTTCCCCCAAAAAACCCTCAAGAGTTAATAACTTTGTTCTGAATATGACTATAATGAGTGCAGAATTTTTACATGTTGTAGTCCAAAAAAATGATACAAATATGCACCATTTTTCTCCCTTTCCCCAAAAACTCCACAGTTGGAAATAGAACCTATAAAGCCAGGAAACATTCTCATTTCTATCACCATCCAAGGATTTTAACTGGGGAAGACAGGGAGCTTCTATTTAAACCTTTAGTTGAATAATCTTCAGTAATAATCCCCAAAGGCACTCATTATGTGAATGAATGACTGCAAAGGACAACAGATAGAAGACTTGTTAGTGTAATGAAGCTGATTCAATAACATCAGTTTAAAACACGAGGCATTCTTTGCTTTAGATCTCATCTGCTCCATATTTTTGGAAGTTTACTATGGGCAAAATTCCTCTTTTTGAGAATACAGGATAGTCGAGGGGGCCTGCCATGGTGCAGAAAACAGCTTGTGTGTGAGAACTACTTTCAGAAATGTTTCCTAGTGCTTTTGTCACACAGTTTACCTGGAAGTGAACCTTTGTAATTCTTTAACTTATTAAATAATTCAATGCATATTAATAATTTGCATTATTATTTGTAATGCACCTTAATTTTTCTTAACCCCAGCAAATACTTTTCCTTCCTTCCTTCATTATAGCAAGCCAAAATTGAGGAAGAGCAACAAAGATGGACACAGACTGCAGGGGAATCTTCAATTTCAGATGATTCAAAACGTCCACGGATTAAGAAAAGTGCTTATTTCAGTGATGAGGAAGAACTTAGCGATTGAAATAATACTGTTCTATATACATATATAAGATATATATAGTGTACATTTTGTAAAATGCTACAAATTGATCTGTAACACAGGTTTGTTTTTTTGTTGAAGACACTGAAAATCATGTTTTATTTTTATTCTGTCCCCTGACTGTCCCATCTTTTTATATCTGTGTCTCAAAACTTCACCTTTCAAGGTAACTTTTTAAGAAAACGATGTGATTCTACACATAAATCTAGAAAAGTGTCTGTGAGAATGCATCTTGCAGTTAGTATCTAGACTCAAATCCTAGCAGTGAAATGTTTCATGGGAGAATTTCCTAAGGCTTTTTTCCTAAGAGGAGTTCCTCTTAGGATGACTGTTGGCACCAGTGATGCTTTATGTATTGGTCTGTTTCTAGCCTGTTTGGAAGCAGTGCTTTAGTAGTGCTTAAGCTGAATATGAATCTTGCAGTAGTTCCTCTGCATAGGGTTGAATTTCAGCTTTATGCATTGTCTTTTAACTTTTTGTGCAGTAATATAATAAATTATTGTCACACCAGCACTGTTTCTCCTGACTGAAATTTGATTGCCTAACATGATAGGCTTATCCATGGAGTTTTAAATACCCTTGTATCTAACCTGGTTCACAGCTGTGTGTTCACAGCCATGTGAATCTCTTGGCAAAATCCAAAAGGCACAGTTTCCTACATGCCTAAAAATCAGCTTTCATGTATACTTGGAACTGTCATGTTCCAAGCAAAGTGGAACGCGCTCTAAGCAAAGTGTGTAGCCACCTATTTTTGCACATAAAGCTGTTCAGACTCTTTAAATAGGGTGGTCTCTGTCATTAGATCTCTGTAAGGTTCTAGTCATGTTCTCCTGTAGCTGTGACGGTTCCCAAAACCACAGACATGTGGGGATGGTGGCACCCATTTTGTATTGGTGTGTAGTCTAAACTCGTCACTTTTAGGAAGCACAATGTAAAATACATTCACAATTTTACACCTCGAAGAAGAGACAAGCTGGCCTCTTTCTATTTTCAGTTCTTCCTGTTTGCTCATCAGGATTTGATTTTCTTCCAAATATAGAAAATATAAATCCAAGTATACCATTATGTATTCTTAATTAATACCAATTTACATTCAAATATATAACTGAGTGCAAAGCAAAGAAACATGCACACACCCTCTAGGCTAATATAGTGACATTCAGAAGGTCATTCTGGGGCCTTCTGTTGCTCCTTAAATACAAGAATTCAGAAAAAATAAAGTAATACAATTTTTTCTGTGCAAGCTACTCAAGTCACCTGAATAGGAAGGAATATTGGGCTCTAGGTGTAGGAAGGTCTTGGACTCACTCAGTAATCCAAGAAATGTTTTTAAGGCTGACTTTGATTTTTTTCTAAAAGTACTATATATTAAATCTGAAGCTTCCTTCACTGAACTTTGGGAAGATCTCTTAATACTGAATAGCTGAGAGCTAAATTGCCAGTCACAACTTAGTGTTAACAAATACAAATCTCTACATCACATGTGCAATAATGAAGCTTCAGGAGTTCTAAACTCTACTAAGGACGCAAGTATTGCTGCCAGCATGTTTTTCTTCAAATGTTAGGCTAGAGCTCAATGGCAGTTAAAAAAAAAAAAAAAAAAAAAGAGAGAGCATTATACCACTACTTAAACTTAGGGTTTGCCATCTTCTCAAATATCATATTCAGTGCTGGTTTTAAAAAAAGATAGAAAACTAAAACGTGACAGAGGACCAGCTTGACATTTTCCATACTTTTGTTTGGAAATATTTGCTACCTTGTAAGAATTAAAATTTCAATGAAGTGATTAGACAGTAAGCTTCAAACTTTTATTTCATTACACCCTGTAATGTAGTAGTGGAACTCACTGCCATGAGACTTTTTTCAGGATTATGGGGTCAAAAGGATTAGACTTATATGTGGGACATGATATTTTATAACGTTGGTTTAAATAAAGTCTCCACTCAGAAATATCTTCGATTACTGACTACCTCTAACAATTAAAATATAGAGATATTAGTAGTCTAGAAATGTTTTCTTCTTATACACTTTACTGCTTCATGTTTGCTACTGTCTTATCAGAAAGAATGAAAAACAAAACTGACCGTTGTTCTGACGTAATACAGAACTTTTTCCAGAGTTCCAGTGCCTGAAGCACATTGATACATCTTTCTAGTCTGCTGCTTCTGCCCCACTGCTTTCTCCGTAGGATTTGGTTTTGTCGGCATGAGGCAGTAGCTCAGTCCAGACTGTTACAGCTGACGCAGTGTTGTTCCTCCATGCTCTTTTGTTCCAAGCATAATGTCAACTTGAGGTAGGTTACATTGGAAAAGAAACGAAAAAGTGAACCTGCTTCTGTGCATAATTGGCATCTGGAGTTCTTTACCTTAAGTCATCTTCCTTTAACAGTTTTTCTTAATTCTTAACTTCTAATGATTAGTTGTGTTTACAGTTTTTGTCTTAGAAGAATGTACCTAATGCCTAAAACACAATCTAAAGGGACTTTCAGGAATAGGATTTTTACACTTGGCTTCCTGAGTAATTTTAAGTTTCAGTTCTTTGTTGGCAAGATAACAAAGCATTTCTAGGTGAGAGATTCAGAACATTTAGCATTAGATAACTGATATGTTAGAACACATAAGTACCCATTATGCTTGCTTCAATCCAGAGTTGTTTTCTGCAGCACCCCCAATAAAGCAGCCTCATTCTGAAAAAAAAAATAAGGCCAAAATTTGTCAGTAAAGTCTCTTTAGGGCTTTCAACATGGAAGGGTTTGCTCCTATTCATGCCTACCCTTGCCTACTCTAATCAGCATGGCTTCAGGTTTCCATCTGAATCCCGTCAGTGCTGAGGAGCAAGAGCGAGTCTTAACAAGGCTCCTAATTTAGATTAGGCCAAGAGGGTGCAATTAGTGTGCAAAGCTCAAGCAATGCAGTGGTGGTTTTGTCTGTTTGATATCATAAAGCACTGTTTGTGGAAGCAGGAAACTGTGTTGGTGGCTCTATGGCTCTGGGCCAGGCAGGTGAGACTCTGTAGCCTTGTTATCAAAAGAGAGAAGAATAGAAAATGCCTTGTAGAGCACCTTCCTATTACTGTTGGAAAAACCACAGGGTTTTCTTCTGAGGGGTTCATGTGCAGGTTGTGTGTTGGTTTAGGGTTATTTTTAATACTTGAGGACTTCTCTTAGTTTTGCAAGCTGAATTCTGGTTTTAGAGTATAGATAATGATTCTCGTTATAAAGAAAATTATACTAAGTGGCAGACCTTTAATTTTTTTTAAATAATGTCAAAAACTCAGGTCTTTCTGCAAATATCGACTTAATAGATTTTGTCTTTCATACTTTCAAAACAGCTTGAAAATTGTCAAAATATGTTTACTGTCATAGGACTTCTTGTCTATTGAAATGGCTAACACAGTAGTGTCTAAAAAATCACTAGGAGATGCCTTTTATCTGTCCTTGGGGAAGAAGGGATATGGAAGTGGGATAAGGATGATTAGCTTAATTGATTATAAATGGTATTACTCATACTGTGCTTGTGCAGCACTTGTTAAAACCATTGCAGCTATGAGACGCGGGAGTAATTTTAGTCCATGTTTAGCAGGCTCTCGCTATGTTCTTGGTATATTCGGGTTACTACTCTCAACAGAGCAATGGAAGGGACTGTAAATATAAAGAACTATGTGTAGCTAAATAGGCGATCTCTGGAACAAGTTGTAAACACTTTATCTTTGGCTTCTGGGTCACTGTTCTCTGGGATAGCCCTTTTTTAGTCTGCAGAGATTACTTACTGTAGAATGGAAAGTGAGCTGTGCAGGCTGTTTAGCTGTAACTTTCTGAGACAAAGAATAACAAATGCCATTTTAAAATACATGGTTTACATCTAGCTTTTCTAATAAGTGCTACTATGAATGTTTCTGTTCTGTTTTGCATCTGCAGTGTCAATATGATGATATATTTCATCACTCTTCTGTTCTTGCTCTTCTATTAAAATATTTCAAATAATATTCTTCCAAATGTGCTATCTTAAAATAACTGGTATTAGATAGCTATTTGCTTCTTTTTGGTATAGATTACAAAACCATTTTTAGGTGTCCCTAAAACATTCATACTAAGCAGCTTTATTTATCTTACAGATCTTAACGGGGGAGGGTTTTTTCCCATAGCTGTTGAAGGCAATATTAAAAATTATTACATTGTTCCTTCTTTAGAGAAAAAGGTGTAAAGCAGAGGATTTAGTCACTCCTCATGTAGATGACCTTGTTTCCTGTATCTATCCTGTTATCTGTAAAACATATCCTAGAAGGAATAAGCTGAGGAGATTGTCCATGTAAAGAAAGCAGTATTTTTTTTAAGTTGAAGAATTGTATAGGTTTGAGAAGCAACATTCCATCACTGTCAGGCTAACCCTGACCCTGCTGTGCATTCAGACAGACAAGATGTGTGCTTATGCGTGCATTTAATGGATATGACAGGTAATGCAGCAAGTGAAGAGTTGCAGAAATCGTGGCAGTAGAATGTGACAAAAGCGTGTGAAACATTTAACCAACCCAGTTAGGCAATGTAGGTCACAGTGGCTTGAAGAAATACCACAGTTACTAATATGAGAAGTTTCCTGTCTGATGAATAGGATGCTCCGGAGAATCAAAAGCAGCTCTGGGGTTTTAAGTTCATGAAAGGCCATGGCCATGAGCCTACATCAAGATGAGCTGATCCATGAAAATTCAGTTTTATCAATATCCAGTTAAAGAGAATTAGAAGGCATCCAAATTTAGATACCTCATCAAGCTCTGTGCAGTACAGCAAAAACTGTCACTTGGTTGCAGAAGTAAAGATGCTTTATTTTAACTGCTTCTATGGAGGCAAAGGATGGAGATGTGTTCTGTTTAAAGAACAGATGTGGCTATGGAAGGAGAGACCCAAAATAGAACTAAAAGGGATATTAAGGACTCTGTGGGTATGTGAAGTTCCAAGGCACGGAATTGTATTTTTAGAGTGGGATAGAACTGCTTGTACTGTGTTTGAATGAAGTATCTTGTCCCTGAAGAATGAGTATCTTGTCCCTGAAAATTATGAACCTTTTGGTAGAGTAAGTTTTTACTGATGTTCAAATGCTCAAGAAAGGAAGAGAAACTAAAGGAGGATACAGTTCTGCAAAAGACCTCACTTAAAATGTATTTGATGTGTGAATTTGATTAGGTGGCAAAGAGCCATCTGCCCATGAAGCCTGGAGCCATGAGGGTGTATATAAAATGAAACGACTGAGCAGCATATGGCAGTTAGAAAAGATGAGAACACACAGTACTTGGACGTGATGCTTTTGAGTTCATGAACCATGTATCTGGAATGAATGATTGTAGTCTTTGAAATTACGCTCTTTCCAAGAAAGTTTTTGAAAATTCATCAGCTAGGTTTATTTTCATCTGCTTCAGCATATTTTAAAGAGTGTTTTTACTGTGGGAGGTTTTCACAGGAAAAGCTTAACCGAGGAAACTTGGTTAATTAAAATCTGGAATACAGTTCTGTAGCAAGGGTGGATTCTCTGCAAGTCCCATGCCTGTGGCATCCCAGATAATGCAGGGCCCCAGGGCCTTATTCATGTTCATATCTAATTTAGCTGAAGCTGCTGGAGAATGTCCAGAATTCTCTCCATTGGCTGCACAATTTAGGTCAAGCCCATGATAAAGTACTTGAGTTCAGTGCAAAGTGGCCCTTGCAAAACTTTCACTTTTTTTCACTCTTGTATTATTTGTGCTAGGATCATGTGTTTTGTACTGTATTGCACACCTTTGAAATGGCAAACTGGTTGACAGGAAGGTACTCAGCTCTCATTATCTGAATGTGGTAGGAGCACAGCACACAGATTACTCTGCACCTTTAAGGAAGGGGCGAGGAGTAATTGTTGTAACAGCATTCTCTGGTTGCGATTTCACTGCTCCCAGGGGCTGAGAGCCAGTGGAGGGGAGAAGGAGGCAGGCAGGGCAAAGAATGAGTAAGCCGAATGTCCATCCAGATTAAGTGTATATCATGTTTATCGTAAACATTTTCAGGTTTCCTTCTGCAGATTCTCCTCTTCACTGTATTTTAGGTCGGAGTTCATGTGTAGTAAATTTATGTGGTTGTCTGGAGTACGTAGGTGTAATAGATCTAACTGCACAGACTTCAGTCATGTAGAAGTATAACATGGATTATATTAATGCAAATGAGATTTGCTACATCTTCGTGTTATCTTCATGCTTTAACTGGCTTTTCCTGGGGCACAACGATACGTGTCTGTTAGAAAAACTGTTTTTTGTAAACTTTATACATTGGTAGATTCTGACATGAGATACTTGAATGCAGACAGCACAATGGATTTGTGGAAATTAAGAGAAGTAGAATTTGTGGAAATTAAGAGGTAGGAGAGGACGTAGAGCTTCAGAAGAGAGAAGAAAACAGGTAATAAAAATGGCAGGCAAGACTGAGAATTTTGGTGTAGCAGAGTTCAGCATCAGAAAAAGGGACAAAAGGGAGCAAAATAGGTTGGCAAAAAATAAACACACATATCAACACACATGCCTGTAGCATTAATTCCTCTCTATTTAAAGAAGGCTTTTATAAGAAATGAGTATTTCTGCATATTGCAGTGGAGGTTTGTTTTTCACATTCAACTCTGAACTGAGAGTTATCTGATTGTTCTGAGGTGTTAGACTTCAGAGCAATATGGTAAAGGTGGATGCAACTCAGCATTTTTTTTAAGAACAAAGACACAAAGGACTTCCCAGTCTATCATTTGTGTCACCAGTTATTGTTCAGGAGCTCTTTAGCCAATAACTAACTTAAAAGATCTGATGATGTATCTGAAAACCCATCTCTTAAACTCACTTCCCTGATGTCTTGTCCCTCCTTCCCCCATGGGATTGTACTGTTCAGAGCTTTCTTCAGTTTCTTCTGCTGTTGGGATGACCAAGTCCTCCTTGTCTCTCTTCACTTTGCCATTGATATTTTTTATGTTGAGGGTTTTTTCTTTTTCATAACATGCTATTGGTTCTTCTGTCAATAATGAAGATTTCCTCCCTAGATTTCTGACTCTCAGATGTAGAGATTTCTGTTCTGTGGTTTTTTTATGTGTTGATACCCAGTCTGCAGAACAGCTTCAGGATGTCTCATTGTAACTATAATTAACCTGCAAGGTCATTTTTTCAAAAACCAACCTTGCTTTCATTTAGTTATGCCCTTCATTTAGTCATTTTGTCCAATTATTTTTCTACTTTTATTGTCATTGACTAAATTTAGTGTTTAAATAAACTCCTAGGCTTCCTGCTGAAGGAGACTTTACTTGTTCAGGTTTTTCCTTCAGTAAGCTGCTAATATTGTGAGTCGTTCTGTTATCTTCTGTTTTACTTAGCCCATCTATTTTTTTAATTAATCAGAAAAATAGAAAATGTTTAAAAATGGAAACAACTCTAGCAAGCCGAAGTGAACAACGAATAATAATAGTTCATCTTATGTTTTGTTCTAAAATTACTTGTTTTAATAATGAATAAGGCACAAGAAATTAATTCCAAAATTTGCTGACTGGGAACTTTCCTGTCATCTCTGTTTCTTGCAATGTATTTTATATAGTTCTTTCACATTATATGAATTAGTTAAATTGAATCCACAGAGATTATTAAAATATACATGATCATTGTTAAATGAATTGTAGTAAAACCAGCAATGAATCACACAGGTTAATATTTGCTGCCACGTTTGTTGACAGATATATCATACTTAGGATTCAGCTGATAAGAGAGGCCAAGAAACTATATTTCAAATGTCTAGACATATTCCTTTGGAAAATACTCAAGTATGAGTTTCATACATGCCTCCAGTTTGAATGATAAATGCATTATTCATTGATGCTGGTTTTAAAATGTGTATTTTGTGTCACAGTATTATGATAGGCAGTATTTTTTATGTTGCTTTCTTAAAAGGCTTATTAGATGTTCCTTTTTTTTTTTTTTCTTTTTTCCCTCTGCCTTTTTAAGGGTTTCAGAGTTCATTGTGGGAATCTGCTGATGTTTGGCAGAAAATACTTTAGAATCATATCTTCATTTCTAAAATATAAAGCAGAGTGGTGAGGAATCTCTGTAATACTCGTACATGACTTCAAAGATACTGTCTTAAGCTTATGCATTTCATCTGTTGTACTGCAGTTCACTTAAAAACAAAAATAAGCTCAATGTCCCTTTTAGTAAGAGCAAGCCAACCAGCAGATGGTTATTCCATATTTTGATTTGTATTTCTATAGATTTATAGTCAGGCTGTTTCCCAAATGTTTGTATTTCTTACTAGCACTACTACTGCTGAATAGTGGTTTAGGGAAACTGCATTTCAACTCAAATTTCAGTTACAGGAGGGAACTGAGAGGCTAGAGGGAGCCTTAGTAGATTCCTATCATTTACATGGCATGAATAGTTTATTAAGAAACAGGAAAGTCAAGTCGTATGAAGCAGAGAAGCCACCTTGCTGAGGAGAAATGCCACACAACTGATGATTCACTCTTACTGGTTTCTCAGCCTACTTGTCTCATCCAGAGACAGTGGCTCATGTTTCACTTAGTAAAATTGTCATTGATCCCATTAATTTTCAAGTAGAGTCACAATAGAACTGAAGCAGTGAGAAATGAGAAGTTGGAGCTTGGAGCTCGTGGGAAGTAGTCAAAAGCAAAAAAAAGGCAGTTCCTTAAAAAAGCAATGATAAAGGTACTATTGCAAACTACTTCAAAGTGGAATAAAATTAGGAGTCAGCTAAGAGCCCAACTTACAAAATCATCAACAGTGGTTAAAAATAAATGGGAGGGGGAACCTTGACCAGTTTGCTAAGTGTAATTAGCACAAGAATACAGAGGCAAAATCAAAAGATCAACCAATCAAATTAGAAAAAAAATATGTGTGTTTTACAAATACCCAAAAACAAGGAGTATGTTCATAGAAAGGGTAAAACCAGGGAGCAAGTTGATCCACCCTTCAACAGGGAGGAGTCTTCAGTGCAGCAGCTGGAAAGACAGAGGTGTCTCATCCTGGGCAGAATCGGCCTTCGCTATCAAAGCCAACAGCAATGCTGGTAACAACCATCGGAGTGCAAGCTACAGCTGGGAAGGAAAGGGGTAGGGAATGCTTCAGCTGGTTAGATGTTGTTGAAGAGGCTGGGCCTTGCAGAGTACATCGAGAACTTAGGCAATTTTAGGAGCTGTCTTTGAGAATTTGCATTTACAAGAATACACTCAGATTCTGGTTTTTGAAAGTGGGAGCTGAGGAATTTCAGACCAATGGTTTAAAAAAAATCCTGGAACAGATTTATCAAGTGAAGAGGTGAGATGTAAAAAAAAGGTTAATGTAGACTCTAATCAATCTAATGTCTTTCTGTACAAGGGTGTAGATCTTACATGTGAAAGAGAAGTGGTACATGTCATTTACCTTGACTTCATTAAGATTTGTGCTATTGTGTCATAGTAACAATATGGTATAAATGCTACTACTGCAACCCAAGTGAAAATTCTGGGGAAAATTGCTTTCAGCAGTTTACAGACAACGTGATGAGATGTACTGAGGGGAGCTCTGCAGAGATCTGTCATGAATGAGACACTGGTTTTATACTCTCTTTAAAACCTTGGATGGTGGAACGGAAAATATGTTTGTGAAAACTTGTGAATAATGAGCATCATAGGACACCAGCTGTCTTGGCTTTTCATCTGATACTGCTGAATACTGAATGGGCATAAGAATAGCTCTTCCTTTCGTGGTTGCTCCTGAGCTAATCAGTTACCTCCGGTGACCTTTGCAAGAGCCTTCTGCTCAGCTCTTACTTCTCCCTGTGGTTCTTCCACGCTGGCATAGGCTGCACCAGCTGAACTGATATGTGCTCAAGACTTATTTTTCTCTGTCCCAGTGGAACAATAGCAAGATGATTGGTAGCTAGATGGAATATTTTAATAAAGGTTTTCCAGATAAAAATGAGACTGAAAGCCCTAAGTCTGGTTTTACACACCTGACCATTTTTTCCTGTGTGATCTAAGTTTTTAGGAGATTCTGTATCTCTTTCCCAGAGAATGATAGATGTAATGTTTGGTTAGTGAACACTTTAACATTTCAAAAAGTGAGCCTTTAAAGCTGGGTGGGGTGAGTTGCTTTAGTTTGGGGACGGGGACTGTTTGTTTGGGGGGAGTGGTTTTTTGGTGTTTTTTTGTTTTCATCTTCAAAGCTCCTATCTAGCAAAACAAGGCTCTCTTTTCCTTGGAGGCAAATTACAAGATCTTCAAAGCTAATAACTGTCCTCTGTCTTTCAAGGCTATGTTGAGCCTGGGGCCATAGACTGTATTTCCCACAACCCCAAACAAGTGCCATTATGCCTCTAGCTGTGATGCTCCTCTGAGTATCAATAATCTGCCATCACTATAAATACCGCATTTATAAAATACTTCAGTGTTTTTAGATTGAGGGCAGCCCTATCTTTGCCTGGGTTTATACTCCTATACAACAGGCTACTGGTGCTCCGATGAAGTGGTTGGGAGAGACATCTGTTGCCCATGTCGTAAATGCCAAAACTGTAATCCATACTTTCAGGGCTTGTTTGTGTTCAGCCCCTTTGGTCTCTCAGCATGAAGTTTATCAGCATGTGGGGGAAAGAAAAAATGAGAAACAGACTCTTGAGCACAAATGTGACAAAACGGGGAAAAAAAAAGGGCTCTTTAAGTATGCTCTTACATTTCAAGACTTTTCATTAATTGGAAAGAGAGTCTTGTGTGGGATTATCATTTAAAGAGAAGACAACTGCAAGCAATTTCCATGAGATACCAAGAGAGGGTAAACCTGGGCGAGGTGTTGGACATGTTCATTACATTTCTTGTCTAATTGTGTGATACTGTCAAGCCCTACTCACTGGAAACCCAGACGCTCTCATTAGGTACAGAATCATGGTGCTAAATAACAATGTGGTAAGATGAGAAGAGTCAATGCTTTAACTGTTTTGCAGCCCTCCACGTATGTTTGCAGAGAAATAAGATGAAAATTTCTAGGTCCTGCTTTGATAGATCACAGCTCATAATTATAGTCATGTTGCATGGGAACGTGGGCACGCTGCTGGCTGGATTAAAGAAAGAGACATACAAGAGCAAAGCCTCCCTGTTGTATTTTCTGCCTCCCTAATTGTCCTAACTTGTGCCTATTTTAGAAATTTGGATGAGAATGTGCTCATACTTTTTCTCATTTCCTCATTTTTATAGCTCTGAAAATTCCAGTGGTTCTACTTTGTTTCACTTCTAGTAAATTCCTCTTTTGCTTATGCTTTATTTATTTCCACTGTCATCATTTTGCTGTACTTTATTCCTTTTCTCTCTTTGCTTCAGTCTGAGCTCTCCACCCCCTTCAATGCTGTCTCCACCTCCCTCCCTGGAGGCATCCCGTCATTATCACCTCTCCTTCACTCCTCTCTTCCCTGACATAAGTGAGAAGCGATGACACCCAGTTTCCTGCTTAAAAGCAGGCTGTTCATCACCAGCTTTTATTTATTTAATAACCCTCTTTCACGACGTTGCTTTACAGCTCATTGTTGAAGATGCAGGGAAGAAAATGAAGTAGTAGTTTACAGAGCAGAGGCTCCTGCACTGCACCAGCACAGCATGGTGCTTGGGCCTGGCAAAGCACTGGGCCAGGCTTTGGAATGCCTTGCTCCCTGCAAAAGATTGCAGCTACATACTGCATGACACCTACAAGCCATACAGTCACTCCGGAAGGTGAAGTGTCTGCCAGCCCTTGAGCAGGAGTGAAGTGCTTGTTGATGGGGCTCATGAGAGCAGCCTAGCTGCCCATTCTTTTCCAGTTTTCAGTGTTCATTTAGATTTGACTTAAGGTATACCCGAAATTAGGTGACTGTTTTTAAGTAGAAACTATGCATACTGAGGCACCTTGGTGACCAAGATACTTTCTTTGAATATGTGTTTGCTTCGACCCAGAACATCGTTTAGTTACCTAATATATTTCTTATTTAGTCTAAGGCATGATTATTAACTCAAAAGTAAGGACTGCACAATTAACTTCTTTCAGGGGCTGCTGAGCTCCTTATGTTACCAGATCATTTTAATTTCATGGTAGAACACATTTTCTTTCCCAAATGTTGAACTCAGTTTTGAATCTCCCAGGCTTTTTCCACCTGATAAGCAAATGCACCTAACAATGCAGATAACAATAATTACCCACAAAAAAATCTGCTAATATGCTGTCTCCCAAGTCATGTTGCTTTTATCCCTAACCTCCTTGGAGAGAGTGAGTAAGATTAAAACATACTGCAGTTTCACCCAGGTGTCCTACTCCATGCCTGATATTACCCAAGACAACAAGAAATAAAGGGGGAAGTGCTGAGTATGCACTTCCGAGTGATGAATGCCCTGGAGCAACAGAAACGCAAGGCAGGTCCCCCAGGAGAAGAGTAGGATTAATGATCTTGATTGTTTTATAATGATCTCTGCTATCTTTTTCCTGTCATATGGGGAAAAAAAGCTATTTGCTACACAAAAAAAAAATATATATTGTAGAGCCTACCTAGTGCTAAAAGGCAAGGGCATGAAGTATAAATAACTTAGTGAGAAAATGAGTACAGAAAGAATCCTCTAGAGTTTCATTCAGCAATGTGTTTGTGATAGTTTAAGAAAAAAAATTAAAAAACAAACAAGCAAACAAAAAAACAACAAAAACCCCAAACCAACCAAACAAACAAAAACCCAAATTCACATTTAATTTGAAGGAATTCTCACATATATTTCATTTCTGAAGTGCATAGACTGTGTCTCCAGCTGAGAAAAGAAAGGCAAGCTAAAGAACTCAAGAACAGTACGAAGTAGCTTATGTTACCTTATAATGATGTATTTTCTTTCAGAAGGGAAATTGTGGTCAACACGTTCTTCTCCAGGACGGGTTTATGCTGCACTTCATCTTGTACAACTGTGGGCTACCACCAAAGATGGCTTCGTGTCCCCACTCCCACGTGTGTCCCTGTTCTTCTCCTTGCATCATATCAAGGAATTATGCAATTTCAGTGTGAATTGGCTTTCCTGATCCAACCAAAAATAAAAAGGTTTTTAGTGGGGTAGTTTGCTTTGGAGTTGCCCAAGAGATTTGAGCTAGAGGTAGGTGTAGAGGATGAGGGAGAAACTGGCGGGTGTGTGGGGGTGACCTCATTGCTTCCATCAGATTTAGCTGGAGCAGCATTTCTGACTGTACACTTAGGCAGCTTCAAAACTGGAAAAGCACACAGGGAGAGTTGTTCTCTGTCAATATGTTGCTCTCTATCAATATGCTGCTGGACCAGCAGTAAAGATTTGGGGGAGGAGGAGGTGACAATAAATGTGATGGAAGAGGCAGAATTCTGAGAGGTTTGACTGCTAAAGCATATGGGATATTTGGAGAATGGGAAACCACCAGCTCAGCTCTTTTTGAAGAACAGAAGGAACCAGGCTCATGCATCTTCCATTATCTAGTGACTGATGAGAGTTTCTACTGAAGAAATTAAAATCTCACTTAGCTTCAACCAAAAAAGTATCAATTGTTTTCTCATTTGCTCCTGTTTAGATATTTGCTACTGATCACAGTCTGGTGGATGATGTGCTATGAAAGGTGGAGGCGGCATAAAATGCCGTGCTGAATAATTGATTACACCCCTCCAGGCTTTGTCCATGGATGAATGCATATGCCAGTTAGGATGACTGCGTCCGTACTTAATGCTCTTAATTGACAAACACTTGAAATGTATTAAAAGAATATTTTTAAAGGCATCTTATTTATGTCAGAAGGTTTTTCACATTTTAGAGCCTTTCTCTTTTGTGTATGTTTATCTGATTAAATGCCGATACCTTTTGGCCCTTAAATTGTGTGGATATTTTGAAATTAATTATGTATTTTTTTAAACAGTAGTGTAAATCTTGATCACACAAAATCAATGGAAAACCTCCTATTCACCTTCCCACTGTACTTCTGCACCAATGTTTGTTACTACCAAGTAGTTATAATTCACTCATTTTTTTAATAGCAATTAGGGGACGAAATAAAAACCAATATATTAAGTCCCTGTATCTCATTCACAAAGGCAACACAAAAAACAGTAAAGAAAGAGAAGGCTAGACAACAGCATTGCTGAACTCAGTATGTGGCACAGGTTTCCCACCTTTAAGTCCTTTCTGGAGATTTCTTGGCCTTTCACAAGAATCTTATCAAGGATAAGAAATTTTACCTGAAAAAAGCTCTGAGTCCAAAACAATTAAAAATTCTAATCAGCTGATATTATGCACATGGTGCTTCCTGGAATTTACTTCAAACTCTGGAAGAAGGAAAAACATCAAAGGAAAATTTAGAAAGCAAAAAAAGAAATCAACAACAACTACCACAACAAAAAACCCTGAAGGAGTTAGGAGAGTTGGGAAAAGGTCAGGATTAGCACCAAAAGATGCCAGCTGTATGTCAGCTCTCCTTTTAGCTCTTTGCATCATCTCACCTTTCTTGATGTTGCATCTTCTGAAGTGCAGAGGGTCTGGCTCTTTGTGGCCTTAGGCCATTATCTTCTCTGTTCACCTTTGGGACAATTAGTGGTTATTTGAAGGCAGCTGCCCAGATTTTCTCCCCCTGTGAATGTTCACGTAGTCACATCCAAGCTTGGTTATGTTTGTTTTACATTTGCTGTGATAAGCTGATTTACTATTTTCTATATAAATTGTTTAACATGACCTTGCAAGTCCAGAGTTAACACGAGTTATAGAAAGAGATAAAATCAAATTTCATCATTAATATTCTTTTTTTCTGTCCTTTTCAAGACATTTTTATTTTTCTTTCAGGTGAGAACTTAGTCCAAAATATGCATGTGTGTCCCACATACCATGCATACTGCATATAACGCTCTGCATTACAGGAATATTAATTAGGTTATAAGGGCCAAGGTGAAGCTTTTGAATGTTAGAAAGTAGCAAGTTTAAGATCCCCTTGTTAATCTTTTTTCATCTGTATTCTGCACTAAACCAGATGGAGATCCCAAGGAGGAACAATACATGCTGATACTACGTAATGCACTTTGCACAGGGGACTGAGTCAAGGTCGTGTAGTCACCTGGCATCTTACGATTCTTGGGTGGCTGACTTTGCTACCTGCCTAACATTCTTTATAAGTTTTTTGTGTTGTTGTTGTTGTTTTTAATATTTTAAAGAAACTACAACCATGTATGTGTGTCCCATGTTATGGACAAATGTTCTTTTCCTTATCCCAGCTGTGCTGGGATAAAAGGTTATTCTCCCTGCAGTTCATAGTCACCCACCCCTTCCCCAGGAGATACTCCTGTTCCCTGGTATCCACTGATTGAGCCTGCTGTCCACCTCCAAGGTTGGAATGAGGTTGTTCCAGGTTAGATGGGGTGAGCAGGAAGCTTCATTCACCTGCTTCATTCAGTTTGAGACAGTTAGGGGAAAGTAAAGCTTCCCAGGGTGGGAGTTCATAACTGTCTCAGCAGACCCTAAGAAATGCTACCTGTGAACTGATTCCTCCTCACAGAGGAGTTTAAAAGTGTGCCAGTGGGCTGTTTGCACAGAGGCATTTCCAGAGTGCTCTTCTGCTGACACCTGAGCAGCCCAAACAGAAGGACAGTGACATTTTGTTCTCTGCCTAAAGCTACGTTAGATGCCCTTGTGACAGAGGAAAGGCATTTCCCTGGAAAATATAACAAACTTCATATAAATTGTGCAACTTCTCAAATACCGAGAATGATTTTTGAGGGCAAAAAAGAACAAAAGCCTGAGCAAACCAGTCTGACTTCTCTGCTTTGATCAGGAGATTGAACCAGACACCTCTTGAGATTCTTCCAATCTGCATTATCCTGTGATTTTTATCTTTTTTAAAGTAAAAAATAACCAGCTGTAGTTAGTTATAGCTGTCACTAATGCTATCAACTGAATGCCAGTAATCAGAGTTTTGGGGGCCTTTGGGGAGGATTCCCATTGCAGCTGAGACAATAGGATGCCTAGCTGTCCACAGAAGGATGATTTCCACTCTGCCAGTCTTTCTGGTGTCTTCTAACTGTTCACATGGGCCCATAGTTTTTGGGATCTTCTGGCTGAGCTGGCAGAAAACTACATAGGAGCTGACCTGGCTGGATCAGACAGTGACAGAGGTGAAAAAATAGGAAACAGTGGGGCCACACAGCCAGGAAAAAAATCCTGGGAAAGAAGGGCCTTAGCTTCTAGCATCAGCAAGCTGTGAGATAGGACATTTTTATTCTTGTAAATTAATGTAGATGCGTCTAGTCACTGTCTGGGTCAGTTCTCCCATTATCATGTTTAATTATTTAACATTGCATCTGATCCTTTTGGACTGCAACCTCGTCATGTAAGCTCATCTCTGTGCCTCTGTCTTGCAATGTACAAGGTGAGAGCTTAGGCTGTGAGTGCCAGGAATCAACTCATGTCTCTGTGAAGTGCCTCTTATGTCTCTGCTATTAAATAAGTGGTAAACTACAAAGAGCTTTTCACTTCCCAGTGAGTTGCCTGTTTGGAGGCTTTTCTGTCTTTTGATCATAGTTCAGATGGATCCTTTTGTTGTTAGAAAAATTTGGTGATTTTGACTGATTTTCAGTGCAACCTCCAATGCTGTCCTTTTGCTGAGGCTGCCTATTTTTATGTTGCTGACTTGTGTGCAATGAAGCCTGACTTACTGCTGCCTATAAAGGATGGGCCAGCTCTCTCCTCCTTGCCTTTGGTTGCAGGCTCCCGCTGTTTCCGATCAAATAGCTGTGGGCTGAGCTAGACTAGCTCACAGATCAGAGCAGAGCAAATGAACTCTGCAGAAAACCCAGCAGAGCAGTTGCAGTCAGCCTGGCAAGGTGATCCAGCTCACCATGCCCTGCCCTGTCCCTGAGGCAGGCGATGCACACGGAAGACAGGAACAGACCTCTGGGCAGGGAAAGGGAATGAAAGGGGACAGCCTTCAACTAGCTTGCATAAAGTGATTGTGAAACTGCACAGTCAGTTACCTTTTGCTCTTCAAGTAGTACTTGCATTAAAATTTTTATTCAGGTTGTTTTACACATAAAAATATTCAATGAGAAATTTCCTGTGAAGCTGCAGAGCCGGTAAGACATGCTATCATAACTTTTTCCTCAAACAACTGTAACGGGAAATAATAATTATTTAAAAATATTATTTCATTTGGCAGAGAACAAGACCAAGCCAGAGAATATTTTATACTTTGTCAGTTAAATATTTACAATAGTAAAGTGAAGTGGTGGTTTTCTTCTTAGTTTTCGGCAAGAAATGCAAAACTGTGCAATGATTAGCTACACATAAAGTCGGTGTGAATGAATAACAGTATTTTTAAGAAGCTGTCAGAGGCTTATCTCACAGCTGGCATCTATTAATATAGTGAGTGATTTCTAACACAGATAGACTCCAAAATTAACACTATCCATTAAGAAAGGCCATGGAATGCTATAATTATGTCAGAATACTTTGGCAATCAATAAATAAGTCACTTAATGTGTGCATTCCTATCAACACAGGTTTATAAACAGAGCAGATGTAAATTTGGGGGTTTTTGATACAACTTAATCCATACATAGTTTGACATAATCCAGACAAATAACACTTTTTCCATTATTTCCACATCAGTAATTTTTGTGGAAACTGACCTGTTTGACATGGCTCTTTTTTCTAGTAAAGTTTCCATGTTAATGTGCGCTTTCCCCTAGCCTCCTCAGGCTGCTCAGAAGTGGCACAATTACTCCAGACTCAACAGTGCAGCAATAAATTCCAAATTATCCTCTAGCTTGTTTTTGCACACCCACGGAAAACAGCTTCCCTGTGGTTATTCTCAAAAGACTTGAGATTCCATCTGCTTACTTTATTTCAGGTGGAAAAGGAAACACAAACAAGATAAAACCAACAAGTCTGCATCCATTTAAACCTCTTCAAAATCCAGAGTGGATGTTTGGATTTAAGCAGATTCACTGAAGATTTGCAGTGGCAGGCAGACAAGAACTCAGAGAACTGTAGGGCTGAGTTAGGAACATGTGTAAACAACCTCAAAGCAAGTTTAAATAGGAATGAACTTGTGTCCACTGTTTATTTCAGTGTAAACACATAATGCTATCTTGAAATAAAGTCCGTGAATCAATTCAGGCAGTAAATTTGCCCGTCAATTACCAAAAGAGGGGTTCTCAGCTGTCTTCCTGAAGGAATATAGCAGACTAAGCTCCGGTGATCAGCTCCTAGTTGAGTGTCAAGCCAGGCTGGAGTAAAGGAGAACAGCACCACAGTTCTGGGAATGTACGTGTTGCAAGGACAGCCTTCAAAAAACTCAACCTAGTGTATTGCTACTTTTACAACTGCTCTGATTCTTCTGCCTCTGTTTGATTTCAAACACAAAGAATGACTGTGAAGTCACATTTGTCTGTTTAAAATATTTCATATGCAACAGGAAAAAAGATATAGTTGCTACCCTCTGTACAATATTCTTTGTTTTTTTTTAAAAAAGTATCTACTAAAGGAACTTGGAAGCTGGTAGTTTTTTCCAAGAACATAAAAAATTTAACTGATACACTTTGTACATAAAATATCTTGACTTATGGAAGACTCATGTAATCTCTAAATGTGAAGGAGGTCTGAAACTGGGTGGCCTATATAAGAATGATGTGGAAGAAGGAATATTGCTGCAATGCCATGCTCTCCTGGGCATGCCTTTTCCAGGCCCAATGTCCCTGGAGCTGTAGGCTTTGGGACTCTCTGAACCCTCTTGCTTGCTAATTAAAAATGAAACAACACACAGTTAAAGAAAAGTTTCACCAAGACCATCCTTTGGAACTTAATGTCTCTTGCTTTTAATTCCCTGTCTTTCCCACTGTCCAGGCACAGCTGTGACATGCTCATATGATCACCAATGTTCCTGCTGCTCATCTTTATATGGGTAACATTACCTTTACAATACTTCCCATCTTTGATAACACTGGAAACAGACATTTTAAGGTTGATTCTGAACTCAGAGGCTTTGTATAACAACACCATTCATCAGCACATCTAAGACACTATGATTCAACTGGCCAGAAATAATTCTTCCAAACTCTTTATTGAGAACTTCATACTGAAATGGCAGCATGCTGTTAGAGATCATCCTAACTATGCCTACTATGACAACCCTTTTTTACAACTTCTGAACATCAGAGAAAGCTTATATAATCTGTAAAATCATCACAAGTGAATTACTTTTTTTCTCCCAGTTCCAGACTTTCAATGTACTGTAAGGAACATAGAGTACTGGTGTGATTCTAGTATGTGTCTTCATATAGAGATCTGAGGGAATGATTCAAAACTTTATTGCTTTGTACACATCAAAGTTCAAGATCCTTTTGTATGGATTGTAGGATTCATAACCAAGGATGTGTCATAGGATGCATTAGCTATGCTTCAGGTACAGCAGTTTTCCTGACAATTTGCAGATAAAATGTTTTAGCTAATTTGTAACTTAAAATAGAAAGCATAAAAACCTAAATCAATCACTTCAGCAATTTGTCATTTGTCCGTCTTTTATCCCACATCTCTGCTAGAATCATAGAATCATTAAGGTTGGAAAAGATGTCTAAGATCATCAAGTCCGACCATCATCTAACACCACAAGTTCACCACGAACCCATGTCCTCGAAAGCAGTACCCACATTTTTAAAAAAAATTTTTAGGGATGATGATTCTACCACGTTCCTGGGCAGCCTGTTCAAATGCTTGACAATAATTTCTATGAGGGAATTTTTCCTAATATGTGATCTAAACCTTTCCTGCTGCAACTTGAAGCCATTTACTTTTGTCCTATCACTTGTTACCTGGGAGAAGAGGCTGAGCCCCACATCACTACAGCCTCCTTTCAGGCAGTTGTAGAGAGCAATAAGGTTTCCCCTGAGCCTCCTTTTCTCACACACCCAGCTCTCTCAGCCACTGCTCCTCATATGACTTGAGTTCTAGACTCTCCACCAGCTCCATTGCCCTTCTCTGGACATGCTCCAGCACCTCTATGTCCTTCTTGTAGTGAGGGGCCCAGAACAGGACAAAGGAATTAAGGTGTGGTTTCACCAGTGCTGAGTACAGAGGGACAATCACTGCCCTGATCCTGTTAGCCACACTATTGCTGATGCAGGCCAGGATGCCATTGTCCTTCTTGGCCACCTGGGCACAGCTGGCTCATGTTCAGCCACTGTCAACCAGCACTCCCAGCTCCTTTTCCTGTGAGCAGCTTTCCAGCCACTCTGCCACCAGTCTGTAGTGTGGGGTTGTTGTGACAGGCACCTCTATATACATGTATTTGTACATCTATACCTGGGGATAACAAAGTCAAATGTCATGCTTCCTCACTCACTGATTTGCATGATTCAGCTCAGTTGGGCAAAAGCAATTGGGAACACTGGTGTTATCTGTTAATACACACAGATACTGTGCACACAACGCACACAATTACCACCTGGTCCCCAGCTCTTGTAAAGCATGTCTGTGCCTGCCTGCTAGTCAGTTATGATTAGTCTCTTTGACTGCTGTTAGTTCACCCAGCAATGCAAAGCAGCTCAGATCAGCAAACCTGGCCTAACTTATGCCTTTATCTCACTTTGCACTGTTTTGTAGCAGCACAAAGCAAACAGTGCTTTGAATCTGGCTGGTGATGAACAGTGATGAATCTGGCTGGTGTTTTTCAGCTGAGCCAAGATTCTGCATATATATCTCCAGGTTTTGTGAGGTATTATGGTATCTTTCTTGTGTCTTTTTATTGTGTTTCTTCACAGGCTTTCTGGTTAAATATTCACATGTAAAAACTCTTGAAAGAAGTTCTCAGATAAAAATCATTGTTAAGTTGGAGTCAATATTAAGAATGTACATCACAATTTAACTGGAAGTAACCCCAGAAAATGTATCAACTGCAGATACTCTCATCAAAATCAGGCTCCACTTTTTCCCAGGTTTGGTTGTATCTTCTACCAATGAATCGAATGTCAGGACCTCTACCAAAGACACTAGAAATAAACACATATTCTTGCACTGGAGTCTAATAGATATTTTATTTTTGTGAGTTGATATCTCAAATGTAAGAATGCTTTGAATTATAATAAATGGAATAGTCTGTTTTGTTTCTATACTATCATTTGATCAATGGATTACAAAACTTGTTGAGATACAAACTGAGGCACAGAGACAAAAACTCTTAAATTGCATTAGTGTTTTTTATTAGTATTAATAAAGCAGGCAGTTTGTTGGCAACACAAACTGTTTATTTTAATTAAGTCTCTATTCAGTCATGCATATCAAGGTAATCTGATGATTGAAGACTTCTGTATGTCCATCCCTTGTCCCAGTCAAGTCAACTGAAAAATCCCAGTGCTTTGTCCATTACCAGCATGATAAATTGAACTTCAACCTATGTCATATTACTCTTTGAAGCTATATCACCCTATGATTGCTACAGTGTCTAAAATGAAAATTACAAGAATGATACTTACTGTGGAAGCCAACCAATTCCAGAGCTTCAAAGATTATAGATTAAGTAGATTTGTTTTGGAAGATCGGCCTATCAATAAAATATTACCCCTCTGCCTTATAATGGGCTTTCTTCCATTTCTAGTCTGCTGTCCTTCTTCCTCATGTCTAAGAAAAAGGTTTCAAACATCAAGAATTCGATATTCCAAATTCCATTGAAATAATTTATTATCAATGCTATTTTGAATGCTTGTTTTTGAAGCACACCACATTTTCTCTGCCTTGAGTGTTACAGTGCCCTTTATTCTTTCAGACGAGTCCAAAGAGCCCACTCAATATACTTGAGCATTCTTCTCTGTCAGAATGATATCTTATCCTGGCAAAAATCCAGCTGGTATTTCATTTAAATTTACACAACAGAAACCATTATGATTTTGAACTCCCTTCACTCAATTCTCATCACACAAACCCACGTTTGTACCCCAGGTTTCCAATACACAACCTTCGCACAACACCGTTTGAAATTAAGTGATAGTTAGCTTCAGGACATGCCATCAAACTGTAATCCATCTTAAAGCTACAACTTGAATAAAGCTCAGTTTGGCAGACCAGAGGGATTATGATTCATGCTTTAATTTTATCTGTCAGGTGCTGTTGCAGTGCTATTCTGGCTGGTGTCCCAGGCAGACTCCTAAGAAGACAGAACAAACAGCTTTTAGAATACGCATACTTTTTAGACTTTCAAGCTTCACGACTTCTCTTGTATTTGACCTCCTGAAGTTACCAAACGAAGACAAAGTCAATCTATCTTTTCATGACACTTTCTTGTGGAGCTGCTTGTTTCCTGTGTCTGCTATACAGTTAGATATCTTCTAGTTATACGGGGACAGAGCCTTATCTGGAGTTCACTGTACAGTTCAAACAGCTCCCATAAAGGTGTGATGGTCAACCCAAGCACAGTATCTAGTGTGTTTTACTGCACATTAATGACAGGCATGGCCAAAGAGTTTCAGATACATGCTTTCTTCTTAACTGGGAAATAGCTTTTTTTCCCAACAAATAAATCCAATTATAGGATTGTTTTTCTTTCAAAGAATTGAACTACATCTAAAACTCCTGAATTTGTTTGAAATCTTCTTATATGTGCAGCTAACAAATATTCTGTTGTTAATATATGTGCTAGTATCTCAGTTTATTAATTGCTTTATCTGCTTAAGTTTTTCCTCAAGGATAAGGGAAATGCCTTTACTATATATTTTATTGATATCATAAAAAGGACATTCAACGCTTCATTCTTAAGAATATTTATCAAGGTTAATATGAAAATGGGAGTAGCTATATGTGGCTAGCACAGATCTTTCCTGTGAGAATTTTCTTGTGTTTTTATAAACAAAGATAAAGTTTGGATGTTATTAAAACGGTTTCTCGAGATGTGCGCAGTTCGGGCCTGGCCAATAGGCTCAGGGGGAGGTTTTGGACTGACCAATCTGAGTGACCTCTGAAAAGTCTATATAAGTTGGGAAAATAAAAAAATAAATCTCTTTGATCCATACAACTTCTGGAGGGTCTTTTCTCTCTGCTAGCGGCTCAACAGCAACAGCTATATAGATTTGGTGAGAACAAATTCGGACATTAGCGTTGTCTGGAATGCTACAGAATTTGCAATTAGTTAAAAATAGAAGATTCTAGATATTCTTTTCATAAATCCAGTCTTCAGAAAAGAGCAGTTCTTCTCTGAACTATATAATTTGATAAAGATTTGATGTATAAAGACTTTATTCTGGAAGAGATATATTAAGGCACTGCATGTCCTTATTTATTTTGCAAGTGGTAATGAACAAACTGAGACAGAGATCTGGTTGGTATGTTTGAAAGCGTAAATCAGAAGCTGTCACTCAAAGCTGACTTAAAGCTTGTGCTTACACTGCCTTGATCTCAGGGTTTCTTTGAAGATTTCTTTGCAGGCCTGTAAGAGAGCATTCTGAGGGTTAGTCAAGTGGGTCTAACAGCTACAGATGATGCTAACTGATGCAGAATTTATCACAGAATCATAGAATATGAAGAATTGTAAGGGCCTCAGAAGGATCATCAAGTCCAAATCCTGGCCCTGCACAGGACGCCCCAAGAGTCATACCATATGTCTGAGAGTGTTGTCCAAACACTTCTTGAACTCTGTCAGGTTTGGTGCTTTCACTTCCCAGGGAAGCCTTTTCCAGTGCCCAACCACCCTCTGGGTGAAGAACCTTTCCCTGATATCCAACCTAAACCTCCCCTGACACAACTTCAGGCCATTCCCTCAGGTCCTGTCACTGTCACCATACAGAAGAGATCAGTGTCTGCCCCTCCTCTTCCCCTCAGGAGGAAGCTGTAATTGCAGTGAGGTTTCCCCTCAGTCTCCTCCACGCTGAACAGACCAAGTGACCTCAGCTGCTCCTCACACAGCTTCACCACAAGGCTCTTCTTTGTTGCCCTCCTTCGGACACTCTCTAATAGCTTTATATTTTCCTTACATTGTGGCTCCCAAAACTGCCCCCAGGACTCGAGGTGAGGCTGCCCCAGTGCAGAGCAGTGGCTGCACCTCAGAGCATGGTTGGCCCTCCTGGCTGCCAGGGCAGTGTTGACTCAACTTGTAAAAAAATTTGTCATTTTTGGAACTCCCTTTTGTGTAATTACATGTCCTTTTTTTTAATAACAGCCTGAGAGCACTTTTCTAACAGTCAGCCAAGTTTAGCTTGGGGGAGGAGCTTTCACCTCCATGGTGTGCCTTTGCAGCATTAGCCATGCAGCCTTACAGTCATTTGCAGACTTGACAGCCCCAGTCAAACCCCGAGGAGTAGCTGCTTTGTGAAGAAGTCCTCTGACCTCAATGTTCAGCTTCCAGTGATGATGATCTGTGATGATCGTCTTGATAATTGCAGTATTTTTTTCCATGACACTTTTTTTAAGGTTTAAGTCATAAAAATAGCAGCACTGCAAGGTTCAATAGTCTTTTATTTTAGCCTGTTTTTCTTGAATCCTGAACAATTTGGAGAATCTTCTACTTGAGCAATTACCTAACAGGAGGAATCAACACTGATTCGTGTCAACTGACAGGTTCCTCTGGGAGACTTCTGCTTCTTCCAGCCCTAGACCACTTGCCAGTTCAATGGCTCACTGTAAGCAGTGCTCTAAACCTACAGGCAAAGCCTGAGGGTACACTCCACGTTAATTAAAGAACTTAATTTTTCTTTCTTTCTCTCATTTATGTATTAATTTTGAAATTCATGCTTCAAATTCATTTTGAAAAAGAAGCTCTGTAACGCACTTTTACACAATATCGAGTCTACACAGTCCAGTCCTGCACTTGGCAACAGTACAAGTCCAAGCAAATGGATGGGAAGGGAGACAAAAGGGTGGTAAGATGCAGTGCATGGTTATTTAGGTATATTGGCATTGCAATAACCTTAGCACAGTGGCAAGGAAATTGTCTTCTCCCCAGGGAAGAGACTTCCTCACCTGACCTTGATTCTGAGTCTGCACAGACATGTTCTATCGACTGGATCTGATCCATATTGGTTTTTTCTTTCTTTGTGTTTTTTGCATTCTATATTTTGTATTGAACTTAATTAAAAGCGGGAATGAAAAAAACAAAATGAAAATGGAAATGTAACACTGGAGCTGGAGACAGAAGATACTAACATAGATTATGTCATTAAGGGTATAGTCTTTGGTGAACTGAGACCAAGCAAATAATTCCAAGCCAAAAAAGAAAAGTGAGATCTCTTACCATCACTCCTGCATGCTGCGTTTCTATTAATTTCATATTTATCTTCCTTACCTAGAACAATGTGGAAATCAGGGTGAAAGGGACTCATGAGATTTCTCCTGGAGATATCTTACCTCAGAATATTTCATAATGAAAATGTAGTGGGCTGATATGGAATACCTTTTTGGAAAAATTTGCAATTCTTTTGACTATTTAAGTACCTGTGTCTCTGTGTCTGTATTGGTGTATATATAATTACAAGCAGTGAAATATACTTTTTACTACACACAGAAAAGCTATTCTTCTCAAGGACTAATCGTCTTTGTGTGATTTTTTTCTGACAGAAGGTTTGTTTGTTCATTCATTACTTCTATTACATCTGAAAAAATCAGTACATCTGCAATATCCTTTTTTCCTACTGATCCCATAAAGCAGACAAATTCAACTTTTTCCATCGTTAGTCAAAGATAATGCCTGTAAGTCAAATTCTGATCTCAGAGTAAATCTGAAGGAATTCATAAAAGAGATTTACAGTGAGAAAAATTGAACAGCACTTTTGATCCAAGGGCAGCTTATGGCACTTGTGAATCCAACCATTGCAGTAGGTGTTTGTGTGCTGATTTGAAATGATGTTGGAGCACTGAACTAAGCACAGAACTTGCTTAGAGGCTTTAGTTCCAGTATCTCATTTTTTGCTCTGACAGACTTTAAAAATGGTTGGAACATTGGTATGTGGGACCAAGAAGCTATGTGACTTTCAGCCATATTCCCTTATCAGATACAGAATGCTTTAAATATTGCTGTAAAGCGTGAAATCTCCTTTGGGCTGCTGTTCTTCCTTTGGCACTAATTCTGTGGGAAGCCTGCCACCTGTGTGACACAGAAAAAAGAAACTCAACCTCTTGTCAAATTTTTACACTTTAAAACAATTTCTAAAGGGAGAGCATCAGTGAAAGTGAAAATCAAGCCAGAGAAGAGTGAGACATGACAGAAAAGGAATTTGGAGGATGGAGCAGGCAGAATGAGTAATACAGAAGACCAGGTAGGTAGAAAGACAAATCTCAGACATAAATACAAGGAGGAAAAGCAAATAGGAAGGAAAATGAAGGAACACATAAAGAGGAGGAGAAACAACACAACCAGGAAGATGACAAATAGCAGAAAAGGAATGAGGGAGCAAATTAGGAGGGATAAAAGCACATGATGAGATCAGGGAGCAGACACGAACAGATAGCACAGAGAGTGGGATTTTTTTTTTCTCTCCTATAGCCCCAAGGGAGCTTGGCTTGTTAATCGAGGTATGTATGTATTCACCCCTGTAACCAGCCAGTTCTTATGCTGATGTCAGCAAGAAGTGGCAGCAGAGATTGTTTCTGTTTAAAGGAGCCTCAGCAATACATACTTAGTTTTCGTCAGCGAACTGGCTTTACCCGAATAAATCCCCCTTGGGAGGGGATGTACTGGACACTACCTCAATTCATCTTGATGGGAGCAGATAGGGAAAGATTTAGCCCCAAATTTAAATAGTTGCTAAGGACAGCTTCATGCCAGTTTCCTTAACCCTGAAGATCCTAATTCACAGGTGTTAGTGAGCCTTGTCTCCCTCTGCTTCCTTTGTAGATGGTTCAAATCAAAACTCCAACATTATCACTTTGAACCATTTGCCCTGGAGGAGCCAGTCTTTCACCATTTGTTGGGTTGAAAACTTTCACTGGTTCCTCAAGTTCAGACAACAGGGTGTGAACACCTTTCCAGTGTCTGAAACAATCACCTGGCATGCCTTCAATTTGGTATTCACAAGCAGTTCTCACTTTCAGCACACCTCTCCTGTAAGAGGTATGATGGAATTATGTATTGGTATTATTTATTAACAATCTCACCTATCCAAAATTAATTCTCTTTTTCAGTCTAAAAGACTGTCATGTCTGCCACCAAACCTCAGTAAAAGGACCAGAAATATTTAGTGAATGTTGAGAATGTTCTTTCATTCCTATGTGTGATCCTTCACCTCTTGGATTTCCTCCGGGAGAGGCTGAATGGAAAAAGTAGGGAAACTTCTACGTTAAGAAATTTCTTTCATGAAACAGAGGATTTAAAGAAACTATCGTGCTCAACAACTTTTAAATTCACTACGAAATCTGAAAGGATAAAGGGTGGGCCCAAACTAGGAGAGTGAATGACAAGTTAGCAGTTACGGAAATAATTACTTGATAATTACCAAGCATCTGAAAGTAAGTGGTTTAAAAATTTCATTCCAGTTCATAGAGGACAAATATAAAAAATAACCATTATGGTCAGATTTTTCCTGATCTTACACACACAGCTACTGTTGCTGTACTGCAACCTGCGAGAGTTCTGTGTACAGTCCTCTGTCTTATGAATTTGGAGCCAAATTTGCACAAACATACAGTCCAATTATGGCCTTAGAAAGACTCCTGGACTTAATTATCACCAGGTTACTCAAGGTTAATGACAGCATATCCCTGCTGATGTCACGGTCACTCTAACTGTGTGAAACCTGAAGGATGTGGTGATGAACCAATTCTCATAAGTGCTATAGTTGTCTGAAAATTGTACAGTATGTTTAGGTCAGGCTTGTACATGCAAGGAAGTGAAAACTCTTTTAAAACAGCTTTTAGGCTCTCTGATGTTACGAAGTATTCTAGTCCCTCTCTGTTCTGGCCCCTTCTAAAGCAGAATTTCACTCTCCTGCCTCCACATGCTAGTAAGAGAAGAGTGGGTTGTCAGGAGCCACTGATAACTTCTTTTGATAGCTTGGGCTGCCCCTGAGGCTGAGCAAACATCGGCTGGAGGGGCAGTTCTCACTGTCACCGATCTTACTGTCTTTATTATAGAGTCTGCAGGCAGCTTTCACTTTTCACTATCTCTGATTTTTAATTCTTTTTCCCCCCAGTATCACATAGAAACCCAGACAGGATTCAGGCCTTATTATAACTAACATGTCAAAAAAGCCCCTTACTAGTGAAATTCCCATTAATTGATTTAATTGTATTAATTTTATTATATCAGTGCAACCCAAAGAGAACAGATACACCATGCTGGAATAACATGGATTTGTTCAAGTAGAATTTTATTCTTATGTAGTATTCCTTTTCACGAATAGGGATTAAAATGTGGTTTATCTACAACAAAATGATAATCATCTGCATGGAAAGTTTTTTAAGCTGAAGCAGTGACAAAGTGATTATTTAACTGCTCAAGATGCTGATAATGCAGCAACTGGAATAGGTTTGATGTGCACAGCAATGGTTCAAGTATTGACTAAATGGCAAGTCTTTGTATGGATTTACACAGCACCAGCCTGTTCTTAGTAATCTTGTATGTGAACACCTTTTTTTCAAGAACAACAGTAATTTTCTCTTCAGCAAGAATTTTCACACAATACTTAAAAATTGTTACCATCCCCTTTCACATCCTCTTTATTATAAATAAACTTTTAACTGAGAAGTCATGAATGCCAGAACATTTATACCATATATTGAAATATTTAACTTCCACAAAGTGATCAGCATATATAATTTTCAATATCATAATCGTACTGTAAGCGTTTCACTTCTATAATGCTACAAAACCCCCTCAATTTTAAGATAATAAGAGACCAAACACTGGCTAGAGAGTGAATACCTGATATAAAAAGATACAATTATATTGTCCATCCCTTCTGTCTTAAAGATGTGTTTACTTTAGCTCAGTTGAATTAAAACAGGATGCCAATAATTGCTCTGGAACAGCTGTACTTCTAGACAGAATCAAATTTCAAACTAGAGGGTATTCAAAATGATGGCTCATTCATGCCTTTTCTTTCCAAGAAACATTTTAAAAAAGACTGCCAATACTGATGCCATCAATATTGTAAATCAAACTCTCTAGATCATGTGCCATGCAACTATTTAGCAAAGACAAATCAGTTTTCTGGGTTCACATGAATACCACTGGATGACAAAATATCTGACTATGGAATTCTCAACTTTTTCAGTTTGTATCAAAGTCCTCCTAAATCTTTTTGGCATCTGACTATTACCCATACCTCTTCCATGTTCTTTCCTGCATTGATGCTAAATAATGCCATCCATCATGGTTTCAGTTGCAAAGATGACATGGGATGGCTTGATGCTTTCAGTGGTCTTCTCTTGTGCTCCTATTTGAGGACAGAAAAAGAGTGCAAGGAAAATAGTCTTTCTTTCCTTTTCAGCATTATTCAAGAACACCCACTCTTGCACAGACCCATGGGCTCTGTGAGTTGCGCCATGACCCATTCACCTGAACCATCCAAATCACATTTCAGCTCCCAAAATAAGGGTTAGTTGGAACTCAGGGGGAACAGGCCAAATGCTGCTGGGAAAACATAATGATTTTTAGGCATGGTAATTTGGGTGATGGTCTTGAAGCAGGAGGACTGGAATGCAACAGCCAGAAAGATTACTCTTCTGTTAGAGATAACATTTATGACTAGCAGTTACGTTTCCTCCTCCTGATTAGAAATGGACTCCTCTCCAAGAATGTTTCCCAAGGGACTACAACATATCTCAGCATTTTGTAACCATCAGTGGAAGTTCAATTTCTCACAATCAGTATGGAGAAAGTAGGCTGTGACAGAGGAAAGGTCAAGACAAAGTGGTTGTTTCAAAATAATTTTTTTCCAAAAGTGGGGAAATGATGTTTATTTATACAGTAGAAAGAGTGCATTGTGGAAAAGGGCACAAGGAGACAGGTTTCTCCACTGCTTCCCATCAAGAGATTTCTACATAATGTGAGGTTCAAGCACAGGTGAGACACCTCATATAATTCTGTAATTTTAAGGGGTAGATGTCCAGTTCTGGACTACTGGTGCAAAGTGCTCTTTATAGTCAATGGAAAGAAATGCTTGCCATAGGTGAGAATGTTGCCTGTCTTAGCCTCAGGTCAATCACCTTCAGCATGAGCTTGTTTTTCCTGCTGAGAGCTGGGTCTGGGCTCCTAGTTCATGTAGATGTCTAACTAAATACAAATGAACCCAGCTGTTTGTGCGTGGCATGCCTCACCCTCAAATGTGCAGTCCATACATTTAATTAATAGTTTACAGAAGACTGCATGAGAGAGAAGAAAGAAAGAAATTGCAATAGAGGAAGAAAGGAAAAGGTGAGGCATATACAGAAAGAGAACAATAAGGTGACGAAAATGGCAGTACTGGAAGCTGGACGTGAATACAGAAGGAATTTAGGATAAATAGCCAGCCAGAAGTAAGAAATTCTACACAGGTTTCCAATTGCTGATACACAGCATTCCTAGAGAGACACAGAAAACTGTGAATCTTGTAAAAGTGTTAGTTCTTTTGAATAAATGTTATGTCCCACTTAATAGGTCTTTAATTGCTTCCCTAAGATGTCAAATACTTCACCTATATTTTCCGTCTCTTCCTCATGTCCCGGTATTTCTAGCTGAAATTTGTCTTGACAACTTTGCCTTCAGAAAGTTTCTCCGTTGTCCACTTGCTTAATTTTCAAACACGTCTATGTCTTCACACACTTCGGTGGAACTCCCCTTGGGCATACTTTATTCTCGAAATCCCATCAGTTCTTGACAAAGACAATGCATCAGCAATAGCTTTGGCCACGGAGATGCTGCCCAGTATAATTTCATTGTCTGCTTGCATTCTGCTGTCTACCTGCGTCTAACTGCTGTCTTTGTTATGTACTTAGGACATGTGCTCTTTGTTCTGTTTGCACAGCATCCTGCAAAATGGCATCCTAGTCTCTGGCTGGGCTCTGGTGCACTCTGATAATAGAGGTGATAAACACGCGTGTCCTGGCTGATGTTGCTATGATGCATGTGAACCACGTGTACTCACAGGCTTTTCGAGTGCAAAAGCACCACCCCGCACAGCGGCACAAGGCAACACCACTCTCTCCTGGTTCTGCATTGGTACCCGTGGTGTTCTCCCTTGGCCTCAGTGCAACGCAATGCTTTCGACCAGGACTTCTAAGCAGAACTTCGTAGTCAGTTTATTCCCGTTTGCTTCTTATTGTAAACCACGGCCTGGAGCAATTTCCGTGGGGAGAAGCAAAAGGCAATCCGGACGCTAGTGCGGGCAATCCCGGGCGATAACAGAGGGGCGGCTCCGAGGGAAGAGCCGCGCAGGCCGCCTGGAGTCACCCGTACCCGGTCTGCCCG
>VZRM01003292.1:1489593-1500760 GCA_013397955.1 Grantiella picta | reverse complement strand
CCCCGGCCCGGGGCTCCTCGCTGAGCCTGACCCAGCCGTGCGCTGGCGTGTGGAGCGACAGAAGTAATAAATACCAGGAAGAGCATAATTGCCTGCACAGCCTAACCCTGGAGAGACTGTGCCCCTCTCACGAAGAAGAACCATCCTTTGGGGGATACCTGCTAAGACATTCACCATATAATACTTTTTTATTTTAAATTTATTTTCTGTGAGTTTAACTTTGCCTCGTACATAACCCCTTTGTTTTATTATTATTAGTATTATTTTAATTCGCTTTTCATCACAGAGCATCACCATGTGGGTTTGCGGGGGCTGTAAGGGGTGGATTATAACCCTTCAGTGTTTAGAGAGGAATTGTTAGCTGAATTGCGCTGTATGGAATTGCCTCCCTGTGTAACTGTGACTTCCCAGGAGGATCTTTTCTCTGTACAGCGGTGGATTAACTGGTTCCTGTGCCTGCCGGTGGCCTAAACATGCATGCTTGGGGAACGGAGGCTTTTTACGAACGAACGGGAGTGCACTTGTAGCCATGCATGCTAACGGAAGAGAATGTTGCTCAAGAATCCTGCCTACCCTTACCGTACCTATGGGTTAATCCCGTCAGCAAGAGAAATTTACATGGCAAGCAAGTTGCAATCCTATCAAAAGCCACAATTACATTGTAGATATTGGTCAAAGCAGTGCAGAGTATGACTTGTAACAAATTTTACATGTTTGAAATTGTCCCAGCAAGGTTGGGTCCAATTACTTGACAAATATGATTACTCTTGGTTTCTGGAGTTGGTTTTCCTGACTTCTGAAAAACAGAGCGAATATTAGAAGGACTGCTCATAACTTCAGTTTTGAACAGTAGTTAATTTTTTTTTTTTAACAAAGGAAATCAGTGAGGTAAATGTGCCAAGAGGGAATTGCATGTCACATATATTATGGTTCCCAGTTATAACAATGGCATTATGTTTATATCACAGAGAGATGTGTACAGGTTGGTAATGTTCAGCAAAATAAGACTGCTGAATTAATGCACAGTCTTTAAAAACAGCATGAAAAAAAGCCTCTTTAACATCCAGTCAGTTTGATAAGCAAAGTCAGTTTAAAATTACGTTTTGTTGTTTTGGAAACTCAGCTGGATAAAAGCATTGAAACTTAACAAACAAACAAAAAAGGAGCTCCTGAGAAACAAATATTTTCATTGCCTTCTAGTTTCCCTACTTAATGATTTCATTTTTATAATAATTTTGCAATAAAATGTCTCTTTTTTTCTTTTTTTTTTTTGTTTCCACTTTCTCCCTGACAATGACCTAGTATGCTAACTGTAGCTGATAGGTTGATTTTTTTCTTTTTCTACTTAAACTGTGTAACAATATGTACCTGAGTAGGTTTATGGGATTCTTTTTCCTGTAAGGTTTAGATGGGTTGCATTTTCATATGTTTGCAAAGTACAGGTTTTACATATGACATGATGGAGATAAAAGTTGGTTTTAGCCCAGGCAGCTTTTGTTTCCAATTCTGATATATGATTTGTAAGTAGACCTTTTTGTCCATGGAGAGAATCATTAGGGTACCAAAAAGACACAAAAGGCCAGTTCAGTGGATTTTTTGATTCTTTTTTTTTTAGTTTTGGGTTCCAAGTGAATAAGTTATTACCTTGTTAAAGCATTTGCCTATAGGACAAAATGGTTTTCATCAGCATGAGGCAGAATAACAATACCACCATGTTTTGATGGCACTGAGAATGCATTATTTATTTATTTTAGTCTTCCATTTTGAAGCTTGATGTTAGATTAAGTTGATGCCTCAGCATGGTTGTTGCTGTGCAGTGGTTCTTACTTAAAATTTTTGACTCTGTTTTTTTTACTGATTCGAGCTTTGTCTATAAGACACTGTAAAATGCTCCTTTTTTCTTTTTCCCCAGAGAAATCTTTTTCTTTGTGTTGAAATGTGTAATACCTGATTCTGCATGTTAAACTTCACTAAAAGCGACCAGATGTGCAGGCAATCTTAAGTGGGTTTGAAGGCTGCTGGAAATCAGGTGCTAGGTTGACTAAAACAATTTTTTAAAAATACTGATTATGCACATTTAACTTTAAATAAGTATTTTCAGGTAGGGGTAGGGTTTGTGGGTGTTTTCACTGTTGAATAATTTCTTCTCTCTGAAAGAGTTATCTTTTGTACCAGAGGCTAGACATGGATTATTTTCTTTAACAACTGCTAGAATTGTTAAGATTAGTGCAAATAATTTTTAGGATTTCTTGATCATATTTAATTTCTAGACTGTATTTTCGAAGTAGATTAGATGGATTAAATTGGTTTTGTCTATGGCAGTATTGCATCGAATGGTTAAACTGAGCTGTGCTTGGAGGGGGATGTCCCAAGGGAAATCCTGGATCAGCAGGAAGTGGTGTAACTGATTCCCAAAGTGGAACTCTTTTCTTTGGTTTAATACTAAAGACGTGCCCCAGCATGGTGCCAGTTAGATGTGCCTCAAGTCAGATGTAAAACTGAGATCCTAGATGGAAATCCCTGTACCTTTTGCTCTACCATTGTTGCCAGACGTTAATTTGGTAATGTCACTGAGGATCTAAGCTCTCCCTGTAGACATGGCTTCAGTATTTACTTTCTAACCTAAATTGTTCTGTTCTGTTGCTTGGGTACTGAGAAATTACTGTGTTCCTCTTGATAGGAGACTGCACTGAGTATAGTAATTTTCTACGTGTGACCTTTAAAACATTTTGAAATCTTTCTAGATGAAAGATGTTATATAAATTTAAGGAACATAGGACTGTATTAATTATTCCCTACTTGGACAAATCTCCTGCTGAAGTTCATTAGAAGCATAAGTAAAGAATACTGAATAGAACCCTAATGTACTGCGTTATAGAGGGAGCTGGTAGTTTCCTCTATAGGATCTATAGCAACTCTATATTTAGGTTGCCTAATAGTTTCCATTATAAAGAAATTGTATGACCTTTTGAGAAGCTTTGTGGTTTCCAAAAGCCATTGAAGTTTGACAAGGGGAAAAGTCTTAGGCTAAAAAAGTGGTCTGATTTCCTTGCCCCATTAAATTTTTTAAGTTTTGCTGAGACTAAAACACTTGAAAATTGTCATTCTCCCTCTGTCACTCATGTTGTAAAGACAAGTCTTTGCTAGAACACTGGAAAAGCCCAGACTGGAATCATGTAAAAGCAACATGGTGCTTTTGCAATGTGGCAATGATGGTGTGCTGAAAGCATGGAAGGGAATTGTAATGGGTCTTGGAGAAGTTATAATGGGCTTGCTGAATTTGGTCTGACTCTCACAATTACTGCTTTGTCAAAAGAAAGTTGCCTCCACTGGCAAGCTACCATTTCTTTTCTTTACTTCCTTCTGTTCTTCATGGCACTGCCTGAATCAGGAGTGTACCAATATTGGTTGACCTTCAAGAATTGGGCTGGATCGTCGGACAGACCTTATTACAGCGTTTGCTCCCAGTTTGACTGTCCTCCAATAGATGTTTGGATTTTGCTTTCCTTGCCAGCCAACACCATTAGTCACTGTAATTCAGACGTGTTGTAAAGCTGAAGATTAAGAGTTTGTGTTGCTGGGAAGAAGTACACAAGAGGTTTGGCATTCCCTCTAAAGAAATGCGTGTTTCCTACTCTTTGCTGCCTTCTGTGAGGCTGCATTACTGCCCTGTTATCACCTCTCTGCTTCAACTTCCTCAGAAGTGTTACTAATGCTCTTTTTATTCAGTTAGCAATAGCATTCAGATTTTAAATTACCTGTCACTTTGCTTTCCTTCATGTGGTTTTTCTGCATGTGGTCTGATCTCTAGTTGCAGGATCCTACTCTTTTTTCCATGCTATGACAAACCACTTCTCCTTTCAGTGTGAATGATGAGCATCCAGGGCAGTGTAGTGAGAGCTACAGGAGGAACTGCAAATACTGGCTTTTTAAACTTTGAAATGTTTGGTATGATACTACACTGCATAAACAAAGGAAAAAAAGGGTGCACGGACATGCCATCTATTTCCCCTTTTCAGACTTGATAACATTCTGTGATTTTTAAATTAGGAAAAAGGGCCAAATTCCAAAGGATATTTTCACTAATAGTATTCTCTTAGCTAATAATAGGGGAAGATTTATTGTACAGAAGTGTATTTTATGATGGTTATGGTTTTATTTTATTTTTTAGAACTACTTTCATTACTTGCTTTGAATTTAGTAAAAACTTAATCTTGCCTATGAATCTTAGTTCTCGCTATTCAAGCTTTTTTTTTCTTTGACTTGGGGAAAGGAGGGAGAATAAGGAGATGAGACAGGTACAAATGTCTTCTGGGAAGTTTTATGAGGTTTTTTTTTTTTTCCCTTGGATTTAGGGTAGTTATTCAAGGGGCTCCTATTTGATACAAGTGTTGAGTGAGCTCCTATATGCAATATCATTTATAAAATAACCCCTGAAATTTGTAGGCAGAATGAAGAAGTCATGTTAAGTCAGGATGAATTTTTGTGGGTTTGGGATCTATACCTCTTAACATCCTTTACTGCTGAAGTAGGGATATATATAGCCAGCTGAATGAGGACATGACTTCCCTGTCCTGTGAGCTATTGATCTTCCTCACTGAATTATTCCTTTTCTTATAGGCTAAGGTATGAAAAGCCAAATTTAAATCCTACCAGACAGAAGAGTGTGAGATATAAAGATCAGGGATGCAATCTTTGTATATTTCCTTGGTATTTGGTTTGTGCTCCTTGACTGCCTGAGAATTTGGCTGTCTAGTATGTGCATGTATTTTGTAATCATATCTGATGATCTCCTAAATATGAGATTCAGGTCTCTGCTTGGAACTGTCATGAGTTGTTTTATGCTTTGAGATGCATAAATAAAATGTTTAATTTTTTAGCTTGGATATCAAGGTCATTTTTCTTCAGAAAACATGTGCAATGTGTTTAGTCATGTACCATCTGGATGTTTATAAGCACAAATCGGTTACATTTAATCAAATCTGGTATTTGTATTTCTGTTGAAATGCAGTACTGTTGAGGACAGAGAGTTGGTACTTCTCTTGTATATCTGGTTTAACATGTCTGTTTCACAACAGCTTGTTAAGGACTCTTCTGTCTTCCAGAATGCAGCCTCTGTGTGTGCACATGTATGTGTGTGTGTGTCAGGGGGAAGGTTGGGAAGGAGAAAAAGAGGAAGAACTGCCTGTCATACTGATTTTACAAATACCTGACTGAATCAAGCTGAACAGGCTCAAAGTCTGTTCATTACTTGTGGTAGTTTAAAGAAGGAAATATTTGCAGGAATGAAGTGAGTGGAAAAGTCATATAGACCTTGGTAAAATATGGATTATATATTATAAATTTTATGGTTTAGTGCCAATATTAAATTATGAGGAGGAGCAAGAATAAACAGTTCTCTCTTGCTCTGTAGATAGTTGTTGAATAATCCAGTAATTCTGGACTTCCAGTCTTATTTTTTAAGAAGAGTTTTTAAAAGTAACCTTTGAAATTGTTTAGGAATTTATCTAGGAATTGGTTTCCCTGAAAAAATATAGTGAAACTTAAGAATTCTGCACACTTCACTTTCAAGGATGTTATAAAACAATGAATTCATTTTTATTGATTGGGTTGGCTCTGTTAGCTGCTCCTCCTGGGTGTAACTTGTATGGGCAATAGAGAATGCAATGGGTAGGCAATCAAAAGAAAATCAAGTCTATATTTTAGAAAGGGGTAGGGGGAGGGTTGTTGATTTTTTTTTTTTAAAGGTTAAATCTTCGTAGTTTTGAACCTGACTGGTATTTTAATTTGTTACTCTAAGAAGTTTTTGAAAAAAAATGTAATCTTCTCGATCCATTACAGTCTGGTGTCCTTTTGTGTCTTGCTGTTACTTGAGTAGGGCTTTTTTTTTTTAATGTAATCGTGAGGCCTGTTGTGCTTTGTGCTGTTTTTTTGAATTCTTAATTTTCATTTTGAGTCACCTTCACTCAGGATGGTCTTGTCAGATAGTTCTCACCACCTTTCTGCTTGATTCTTGTTCTATTCCTTGTACCTTTGTCTAAAGTACAAATAAAAATATTAAATAGTATACCTATAGAACCTCACTATAAAAGCTATCCTATAGATACATGTAAATATATCTACAGCTGGTTGTTGAGAACTATAAAACAAACAAACTCAAATTTTGAACCTCATTCGCAAAACTTTGTCCTCATCATAGTTTAGCTTAAGTGGGAAGATATATTTTTGACTGTGTTGCAAGTCAAGACTGGCAGCATGTATTCCTTTTGTCCCGTTAGTCCATTAAAGAAAAAAATTAGACTGTCAAGTCAATTAGCTTTATCCTTTAACGCTCCCAATTCTTAAATAATTTCATTCTAGTATCTTTCAGAAATTTGAGTTAGACTGAGTTTTTATTTGCCTGTCTTGTGATTTCACTTTTTTTTTCTTCTGCAGTGCTTGATGACTTTTCACCTTCCTGTGGTTCTCTAAACATTTTTTCCTGAGGGTGAATTTCGTTAGAGGCTGTTGACTGCCATAAATAACAATAAGTGATCTTGTTATTTCAAGTGATAACAATCAATAAGTGATCAAGTTAAAATAAGTTTCTTATTTTAACTTGAACTCCTACTACCTTGTTTAATTTGGTTATATGGAATTAAACTTATGTGTGGGTACTGAAGCAAAGACTTTATGCCAGTCATTATTTGCTTTCTTTCCATGTTTGATAATGGATATACTTCTTTTTTCATTTTTCATGATTAAATACTTTCCTTTGGGGCAGAAGTAGTGTGTGTTTTGATACATGTAGCTTTGCTTTTTGCCTTTTGTTTTTTTTTATGGAAATGTCATCTTTGTTTTTAGTGCCACTAGTGGTCTTCTCATTCTGTACATCTCTTCTAGGGAAAATTATCTGTCCTAAACGAAAAGCTACTGGGATTTGAATGAACACCTAAAATAAGATGAAGTATGTTAGAAGACTGGCTGGTAAAAAGAAAGCTATTGTATCACCTGTAAGGTGATCAGAAGTTGCATTTTCTGCCCCATAACTTTTTATACCAATTTTTCCTTGATTGTTGTGACAGCCCACTATGCCTGTTCCTGTTTAAAACTTGATAGAAATGTCTGTACTTTCCATCTTGAAAGTTGGGTGAGGACAGGATGCTTTGCAGGAAATTTCTTCAGAGTATAAAATGGTATCTTCTTGGTTCATACAGTCAGCTACCAGAGACTTTTGAAGTAGGCTGGTTAGAACAAAATACTAAGTGTTCAATTTTTACACTTTCATGCAGTAGCTTTTCCTGGTTTAAGTAGGACAGAGAGATCCTGAGGATTGTCTGTTCTCTGAAGTGCATTCCACTGGTATGTGGTACGCCGATGTAGAGCAGGCTTGAACTTGGAGAGTTCAGCTGCAGAATGTTGTTGGTAGGCTTTTGGCTGGCAAAATTTCCATCAGAAGTCATGTTGAAGACTAGAAGATATGACCTTGATGTCTGCTACAAGTTTTTTCTTGTTTTCTTAGAGTTGAGGGGTGGGGAGGAAACAAGCAATTGAAAATTTCCCCATTCTAACTTACTGAAGATTAGTGACCTGTCTTTAAACTTCTCCATAATGCTTGAATGTACTTTCTCTGTACTGTACAGCTCATATGACAGTGCCTGGTAGAAAAAAAAAACGTGAATGAGTGGGGGTTTGAAAATTCACTGTGGAAATAGGTTTCCTAACTCAAAAAGCTGAAAAATGTTGGTTTGACACATGCAGTGAAAGGAAAGTTGTTCGTTGTGGCTATCATTGAAATCTGTGAGTAGGGTCATGCACTAGAAATTCTGTAATTGAGTAAAGAGGAAAAAAGAGAATGTGAGGACTCATTCTGTGGCATCTGTTTAGATTAATATACATCTTAATGAAGAACATTATGGAGACTTGATTTTTTTAGGGAAAGTGTGTGGCCTTTTCCTCTACTCAAGGTGGACATCTTTGTGGGGCTAGCTCTGAATGGAAGAAGTTTCTAGGTTGCTGCAGCCTTTTGGGAAGATGACACCTGCAGTTAAGAAGAGATAGAGGTCAGAAGCAAGTTCCTTCCAGTCTGGTCACAAAACCAGCTGTACCAAGTATTGGCCCTGTTTAGTGCAACATTGACTGCACTGCTGTATCAGTGTGAACCTCTTATTCTGCGCGTTTCTTTTGCATAGGTGCAAAAGGCTTCAAAGTTTCTGCAGGAAGGGGACAGAGGAGCAGCTTGGAGGATCCAATCCTTTGTGAGATTGGCTGTTGGAAGAGGTCACTCCCCCATGAATCCCAAGGATCTAGGGGTCTAGGAGACTGTAACCACTCTTTTCTCTGTAGACTCCCAAATACGGCCTCCTCAGAGGATGTTGTTAGAGGAAATTGAGCTTCCTGACCCCTGCTCATATGTAGCACATCCTGATCTAGGAAATATAAATTAGTTGATACCCCTATGTTTCTCAAGCAGGGTATTTTCAATATAGCTGTCATGCTGAGCATTGGTGCATCACAGCCTGTGACATATGGGGAAGTATTCTAATAATAGGCAAGAGGTTGGAGCCTTGGTTATTGGAGAAGTAACATTTGATATCTGCTTTGAAAACTATCCATGAAGATGAACTTTGTCTTTCTAAAGGCCCTAACACAGATATTTCTTCAAGCAGGCTGTTGTGCACTGTACCAGTTGTCTTCAGGAGACTTGCTGGCCTCATCTATTAAATGTCATCTGGAAAATAGGGCATTCCCTTTAAGGGAATGATTAAATAGGGACACTGCCTCAAGGGGTAGTTTTCTGCACATTTTTACAGTGACTGATAAAACCATATGGGTCTTGTGAGTCTATTCTAATTGAATCAGCTTTTATTGAGAGACAGAATTGCTAGAAATGCACTAAATGGATGATTTCCAAGTAAATGATTCACGCTGTAAAACAGCTAGGAATATGAAAACACAAATCAGAGCTGTCTGAAAGTTAAAATTGAAATATACGTAAGAAGTGTAAAAATTGCATTGCTACTCTGCTGTATGCAGATGGATCTGTGTTATGTTTTCTCATACAGACAATTGTTTGCACTGTCATAATTATTCCATTGCATTATTTGTGGAGGCACTGAAATGGACTGTTAACACTCTAGGATATGACGGAAGTAATAGTAATGAGAAAATAATTTTGGATAACAAATTGTTGAAGATGTATTTAATCACGAACTGCTTCAATGTAAAAATAAAGACTAGTTGCTCACCAGATGACTTTGTATGGTGATTAGGGAGGGCATATTCATGTGACACGGCAAGCTAAACGTAGTTAAATCTGATAGCTCTTATTCTATGAATAGTTTAATAGAGTACTGATGACTGAGGGAAAGTGAGCTAATCTGTGTCAGAACCCAAAGACTGCTTTTCCTGGTAGTGATTTAATTTAATTGCTAGCTACTTGTACTTGCATTACAAGAACAGGTAGTAGGAAATATGTTTTACTTTTCATAGTGGGTCTTAAACTGCTAAGAATCAGGAGTGGTGTCATTACATGAGCTGCTTGCTTCTGTGTAGAACACAGTTTGCAAGATCTAACTGGTCACAGCATTTGCAATACTACTTAGTATATATAGTGCCCCTGATTATTTCTTGTTTGCTTTAAATAATATCACTGCTGTGTTTATACAGAAATGAGGTTTTTTTTGTTTTGTTTTGTTTTTTTTTTTTAATTAGGAAGTAAGTTGTGGCCTACTGGTACTTGACCTCAAAAACCAGCAATAGTAGTGGGACAATTGTTTGTGCTGGGTTTATAGTGAAGTTGGAAAAGCATTTTTCTTTGTTCTGGAATATTGTTTGGCAGAACCTAAAATCTCCTGTTGTAAAAGGTGCTGAAGAAAGAGCTTGTGGAGTAGATATGATAGTCAATAAAAAGACAAATGTAATTTTAATTAGCAAATTTTGCTTATGTATCAAATCTAGAAGAAAATGTTGTTAGTTGAAAAATTGCCTGATAGAAGAAAAAGTCTGAAAACGTTGTAACTACTAGTCTGTAAATATATGGAGGAATATATTAAGAGTTGTGCATTTTGTGTGTAGAAATGCTTAACAATTCTCTAATTATGTGGGAAGTAGTGTTATACATTTGACAAAAACAGTCTTCCATTATTGAAGTTTTGAAAATATTTTATGCTTTTAAGTGTTTATTGTCAAAGTAACACTTGCAAATTTCATTGTCTCAAAGCACAAAGAAAGATCAGTAAAAAAAAAATAGCTAAATTAATGGAGTAAAGATAGGGATTTTTTTTTCTTGGTTTTTGTGCAGCCGGTTTGTATATACTTACACCTAACCTTAGTGGTACAGGTTTGACCATAAACTTGAATGAATGGCCTAAAATGTAAGAGTTAAACTTTTGCCTTCTCAGTCGAAGCTTAATAAGTCTCTGCCACTTGGTGTCTGTCAAATGTGTTTTTGGTTGTCAGCATTATTACATGAGGACAGCTACTGCAGCAACTTCATGCATGCATGTCTCAGTTATTTCTTTCTATACTATAAAAAATTCAAGTAGCAGTTTCTTGACTCTTAGGAAATTATTTTGCTTTTGTAAGCTGTAATAACAAGATTATGATGCAAAATTAAGTTTGGTTCTTTTTATTTTATTTAACACTGTCAATACCATTTGAATGTCTATACAAATGTACGCCTCAGCATTCCAACATTCTTTGTGAATTCCTAGTCTTAAAAAGAAGAGCAGTCTCTTTGAAGTTAAGCTGTTCAGAGGCAGAGGTTAGCTCAAAGCAGGGAAGACTCGGGTAGCTGCGTATATGCTTAGTTTTTAGGTGAATGTATAGGTGAAGTTGCTTACAATTTTTGTCATTAAAACCAGTTGCAGTGGGTGGGAGAAGAGACTCTGGAAGGGGCAAAGATACAAAAATCACTAGTGTCATTGTTATCTATTTTGCAGACAGACTTCTGAAAAAGAGAGAAACATACCTGAGGAATTGGAAATGTTAATTAGTTTCTATTTATATAGTAACTTGTTATCAGTATATGGGGTGGCAGAAGGGAGGTAACTGTATAAAAAAAAACCTGGCTAATGGGTGGGAGGAAACTTTATTTACTTCTTAGTAACTTCAATGTAACTACTTGTTACCTGTTGCAGAAACTGAATTTGAAAAATATATATATATTTTATTTGTATTTTTATTT
>VZRM01003292.1:1461094-1480441 GCA_013397955.1 Grantiella picta | reverse complement strand
TTTTTTTTTTTCTTTTTGGAAGCACTCCAAAGTAGCCCAGCCAAGAAATATCCTTTGGGATTACTTATGCAGAGAAGTAGCAGATGCTTCTGTTGTGCCTGAAATAGGATCATTAGGATCAGAACAAGGGAGAGACTGAGAGTCAAGAGAGAGCAGTCATTAGGAAAGTCGTGGTTATGGTTAGGATTAAGGACACTAAGATGTTATTTCCTTTCCTTTTTTCTTTTTTAAATACTCAAATTTACAAGCGTACCTCATGCAGCTGAAGAACTTAAGTTATGAAGCATTAGCATAGTGAGCTTTAGTTAAGTTCATTAAAAAATTATAAATTGAAATATTGATGGGTAAATTGCAATAGTACAGTTAAAATGCAAAAAGTGAGATAGGGTAAAAATAAGGAAGTTCAAAATATAACTAAGATAAAATCTTGGACCAAAATACCAGTATTACCTTGCATTAAGAATTGCTTTTTTTTTTTTAAATACTTCAAACTGTTTTTTTCCCCTAAGATTTCTTTCACTAGGTAAAACAATAAGTTAAGAGTGCTTAATTAGTTTAAGCAGAATTCTTCAGTATTCTTTGGGAAAAGGATATCCTTTTATTTTTGCATTAAAATTTTTATATTGTTGCTGGAAACAACCATAAAAATCTTCGTGCACATTCAATATAATTAATAAGCTCCAGGTACACCACTTGCACAGGTTGATAATTTCCAAGTTTTCTCTCTATTCCCATGTTGCAGAGCAGCAGATTTTCAGTTTTTTCTGAAACGCTTCAGTCACACTGCTTCAGCCTCAGGGGAGTGTGATGTCAAAGACTGTCTCAGTTCTAGGGGAGGAAAGGCATGAGTTGTTTCAGCTGAAATGAATGGGAACCAATTCTACTTCAAACAAAGTCAGATGATAGGGTAAAGTTTAGGGCTTTGCTGTTATCACACCTGTGAACCTGTGATGTCATTATTCTTTTGCAGCTTGAGCTAGTGATAGCTGGGGAGTCAGTTAAATGCACAAACTGTTGCTCATAACTGCTTGTATGAATTCAGCTGTCTGGTAACAGTTTTTCATGGTGGTCATGGGAAAGGACTAAATTGGAAGTACTTTGCTTGTCACTAGCAAAAATATCATAGCAAAATCTAAGTCAAATTATTCTTTAGTTCTTTTTGTTGTGAAAAATCAAACAGTTGAAAGATTAGATGAAGGAATTTACCCAATCAACACTGTATGTAACATTTATCTCTGCATAATTTAAAACAGAGTATGCCAGGGATACCAGATTTATACGGTGAACACAAAGTCCAGTTCAAATAGTATGTTAGTGGTCCTAGTGAGATTTTGAAATGAGGTAACACCTGCTGCCAGTTAATGCTGTGCTGTCGAGTTCAAAAGACAGACACTAACATCTTCGTTTTGAACACCCTTTTCTACTTAGAAATGTTGATTCATACTGCTGCAAAGATTGATGTTTTGCTGGATCAAATTTGTAACTTTGCATAGTCACAATAAAGAAAGACTTGGATTTTAAAAGTAAAAACTGTGTGTGCAGCATAAATATTGCTGCACAGTGACATTATTCATAATGTCAACTTCTAAATAGATTTAGAAGAACATAATGTGTTACATTCCACTATTTCAATGTAAAATGTACTGGGAAACTCTTCACCATTACTACTTCTGGTACCTTGTTTTCCTACATACTACATCTTGCAAAAAGAAATCTTATATGCACTTTTGTTCCCCAGAGCTCCTAAAAAGTAGGAGGGAGATAAGATAATAAGATGGTGTGTGTTCTTTTAATATGATTATTTGCTTTATTTAGGCCAAGGTTGAAAAATGTGGATCGAAGTAGCGCTCAGCATTTGGAAGTTACCGTTGGAGATCTGACAGTCATAATTACAGACTTTAAGGAGAAAACTAAGTCACCACCTACTTCCAGTGCTGCTTCTGCAGATCAACACAGTCAGAGTGGTTCTAGCTCTGACAACACAGAGAGGGGAATGTCCAGGTCATCTTCACCCAGAGGAGAAGTGTCATCGCTGAATGGGGAATCTCATTAAAGTTTATTTCCTCCAGTTTCTTTAGTCTCTTCAAAACATGCAAATACATAACTTCTGTCACCTGTTACCACATTTTCATGACAGATTAGTCATGCATAATTGATATGTTGACTGGAACGTAATGCAGTTAAAAAAAAAGAAAAAAGTGCAGTGATAGAAACAAACAACAACATGAAGCTGAGTCAGGGAAGGTTTAGATTAGATACCACAAAAGGTTCTTCACCCCAGAGGGTGGTTGGGCACTGAAAAAGGCTTCCCAGGGCAGTGGTCACAGCACCAAACCTGACAGAGTTCAAGAAGTTTTTGGACAACACTCTCAGGCACGTGGTGTGACTCTTGGGGATGTCCTGTGCAGGGCCAGGAGTTGGACTCGATGGTCCTTCTGGGTTCCTTCTAACTCAGCTTATTTTGTGATTCAATAATAATTTAAATGCAATCTACAAATGCTTATGAAGCATCTTCAGACCAACTTTTTAATCTTCACATGTAAGGGTGCCATGAAAATGTGGTTTGAATGTTCATTATGCAGTGTTATTGGTATGTCCATTTTCACTTTTAGTTTAGTGAATTCTAACACAGCTATTGGAGTCTCTACTGTTGGCATGTACTGAATTTAAATTTTTATAACATAGTTCAAGCTGCCTAAATATGTATTATTTGAGAATTGTGAAACATAGTTATATGTATGCAAGTCAAAGATCAACTTAATAATCAACTATTGCTGCAACAGAATTTTCATAATAATTATCTTCTTAAAAACACCTGCTGGTACTTGGTGTGGTTAAATAGGAAAAATGTTATTAAAGGAAACATTTGTATGGATTTTTGCCAATGTTTGACACATTTTACTAGATTAATGTTACTGAATTATGTTGATGGTTTTACCAATATTTTTTGACACTTAAAACACTTATTGTAATGTTTACAAGCAAAATAGAAAACACGTTCTAAGCATTGATTAGTTAACCTTGCAATTCAGGTAAAGTACTGCATTGTCGCTGTACACTGGTATTCTGTGTTGTGTAACAAATACTGAACCTCAGATGGTGATACATTTGGCAAAAACTATTTGGAAATATGAAAGTTTGGAAAAGCTTTAAAAAGAACAGAACTGCAGTTCTCATTTCTACTTAGTGCTGTTTCCTTGCCCCAGATTTTTCTAGTGTTATACTGTCACTTACCATTTCAGTACAGGAATATCAGATGTTGCACAAGAAAAAGGAAATAACAATTCTATTATTTTTTTGTTCCTGAATCAATTTCTTTAATACTGAATTGGCCTATTAGAATATATTATGTCATAAATCATTTGAAAAAAGACTCAGTATCCTACTTGATGGCATAAACTGTCAACATTTACGCACTTAGCAATATACTGATACAGAGCAGAACTATTTACAATACCATCTGGTATTATGTAAAATTACCAATAAAATATTTTTGTGAATACAGATTCTGCATTTTTGTTTACAACCAATAAGTGTTTTGATACATACATAAAATTCATGTATAGATTTTAAATTATATATTCTGGCTCAGTACAGAAGTCCATTTAGCTTATTTTAGTGAGATAGTGCACTTACACTCCCGTGAGCCTTTTCTTTTTCATTCAAAGTAAATATATTTTTAAGCCCATGTGAAAGTTGGATGGACCTTCTTGGTAGTAAATCCAGCCCCAAATTATTACCAACGTATATGTCTCCTTAACAGCTTATAACTATGGATTTTTGTAGCCCCTGACAATTGTGATGTTTGGTGGTTTCTTGTAGTAATGTATTTTTCTGTTTTTAATGCAGTACTTCTACAGGCACAATGGTACTGTTCTATTTTGTAAGATGCTAGTTGTGAAATACAGTTAGTTGCATAAAATGAGAGTCTGATGTGATATCTGAGAACATACATACCTCATTCCTTGGTGTTGCTGTTTAAACTTTTTAGACATCAAATGTTAATTATAGGCTATTTCAGATGGATAACTACTGACCTGTTTATTATGTATTCTGCTTTATCTTACTAAATAGGATGTCTGTTCATTGCTGTTACCTGGCCAAATTCAGTATCTGTAAAACAATGCTTTTTAAAGTTCTTAAATGTTTTTGGGGCCGGGCTAGTGTTCAGAATAACATACACTAGTTTTTAAAAAAACATGCTTCTCAACTTTATTTCTTTATATTTTATTTTTAGGTGGGACTATTTGCAGAATACTGGTGTAATGGATTACAAAAGAGCTGAAACTGTTTAAAGTATGCAGTTTAAGGATAGCAAATCTCATTGCAAGGAGTTTTATGAAATGTGTTTCTAATTTAAAGCATAATGAATGTTAACACATTTCAGAATTCCTTGGAATGAAATAGTAATCTTTCACCAGTAATTCACTAAATGGGAAATGTATTTGTATTTAAGTTTATGTGAATAAACCACCCAGCACTGCCAACATGAGGACTCTATCTTCAGAATTAAGTAGCCATTTGGCTTGCAAGGAAGGAAGGATGTAGTGGATTTTACTATGATTCAACTGTCTCTAGAGAATAATCTCAAAAATGTGTTACACGTATGGTTATCAAAAAGAATGCAAAAATCTCACTGTTCTTTATGGAACAAGATAACTGAAGAGCAATTTCTTCTACAAGTAGACAGAAATCAGCTAGGATCTAAAAAGCTGTGGTGGTTATAAATGAACAATTAGGTTGCCAGAGTTTGATTGCAATGATGTTTGTTTTAGCATTAAGCAAAATTAAGTTTTTGCCTGTTGGTGATTTAAGGAATAAGACAATACTGACAGCAGAGTAGACAAATTCTAAGCAAAATACTGCATTTGACTCTGTTAATAATGTAAGTTAAATGAACTTCACTATCATAATTTCTAAATAATTTTGACTTGTAGTAATCCTAAGTCATTTTTGCTAACTGTAAATATATTTAAAAGCATCTTTACTCCATTTATAAAAAGTGAAAATTTAATGTTGTAATGTGTTCTGATTAGCTATTTTTCTCTGTGATTGATCTCTGCATAAGAACTGTTATTTGTTAAATCTATATATGCACCAGTCTTCAACAGCCATACATACTGGGATGTTCATGAAATGGTGGCCCAACAAAGACAAGTGTGATAGTGTTCCATGTATATGAGTTCCTTTATGTGCTGATTAATTGTCTGGTTTCAGAAAGGAAAAGAGGGGAGAAATGGGGGAAAATTAAGTATAAATAGTTCATTGATAAAGTGTACAGTAATTCAGTCTCTTATCTTCCTAACTTTGCCATTAATTATAGGTGGTAAAAGAAAAAGGACAAATATACAGTTGAGACTGATGTCTTTTTTTCATTAATTTAAATCTACATATTAGAGATAAACAAAAATTCTTCTACTCAGTAGCAGGTTAAATTATGCCATATAAAATCTTGAGTAACAGAGTAACAGAGGAGGTAGTAATAAATTACCTTAAAAACTATAACATTATTGATATTAAGAACATGACTGAAGTTTTAATCTATTATGTGTTTATCTAAATATTTGGTGTTTTGAGGCATAGATTGTAAAATCTGAGAAATGGTTTGATTTTATAATTTGTGCACTTTACTTTTTTTTAATATTATGAATAGCACATTTTCAGGTAGCCATGTGAGAGAGTACTTTCTAGACTTTGTTCCTGTTGGTTCACCGTACTGTTGAGGCAGGTGTTCTAAACTTCACATCTTGCATCTTAGATTCTTTACTTTTTTCCTATCCTTTCTTGAAAGCCTTACAGTTTCCCACATTATGCTGATTGATTTTACTTTGTTCTGTGGGATTGATTTGGCATGGAACTGTCTGTTGTGTACTTTTTATCCAGGGTTCTCTATCTGTTTGGGTTTTTTTTCTGTGACATGCCTTTATTTGGCTCTTCTCCCTGTTAGGGAGTCTGGGTATACTTCCATTTAAACATCAGAAACTATATGGAAATAGAAAAGCATTTACATTTGATTTCTCCGAAGGCAACAGCAAGTGCTATACTTGTGGTAAAATTAGCCTGTGCTTACTCAGGAATAAGATAGGTAAAATAAAAAGTTAATGTTGATTTTGGCTAGTGGACCAGTCACTCAAATGTGGCATTTTGCAAAAACCTACTTCTATCTCAATGTTAAGATTTGGGTGTGCTGGAAATATAGTTTGAGCTTTCAGAGGTTTTCCTAATCTGAAATTATGCCCCAATTTATGTCAAAGCAGTCTCAGTTTGAAAGCTTGTAACTTCAAACTAGCAAAAACTGTACAGTAAGACACTCAAACTGAGGAAACTGAGATGGTTTTCTTTTGTGCTGTCAAAGTTTTAAAAAGAGGAAGAACTGAACTGTTAAAAGATACTTAGAAGACTTGTCTAAGACAACAATCAGACATTGAGCTTAGTTTGATGTCTAAAGAACCCATGTTTAAACAGGAATTAACAGGATTTGACCACTAAATTAAACTTGGAAAAGTACCTCACAAGTTAATTACAAATCAGTTCTTTATAGAAATTATTGTGACTTCCTGTCTAGAGTGGAGTGAATGGTACAAGCAATGGAAAACTGCACACTTGCTGTAAAATGCTATTATCCAAGAGCAAGTGATGTTTGCATGACTTTCCTAAGACATTATACCAGGAGATGGTGATATGTCTGTGAATGAGGCTTAGGAGTCCAGGTGTATGACTCCCCTGCCTAAACTGTGCCATTAGACTCAAACAGTGAAAGAAAATGCAGTGAAAAAACAAATTTGCTTCAGATCCTAGAGTCTTAGTAATGCAGAAGCTGCTTACAGCCTCTATTTAACTGTGTTGGTGAAAATTAAGGAAAACAAACCACCACTGTATATTACTGAATCTCTGATGTATTTAATCCTAATGTTGCACCTTTTACTATGGGGGACAGATAAAAGTCAGCAGAATGAACTTACTCTGTCTGCTGATGAAAGATTTTAAGAGCAGACAGTTTAATGGGCACAGGAAGTTTAGGTGTACTTTTAAGAAATTAAACTTGGAAGATGAAGGGCAAAAGCATATTCCGTAGCTCCTAATGATGAACAATGATCACAAGAGATTGCTATCCTGTTTGGGGTTTTGTTAAAGACAAAATGGTAACATTATCTAATCACTCCTTGTCCCATGTGTTTAAAAAGAAAATTACCACCAGAAAAACATTGTTCAGTAATAATAGTCTAAAAAGTAGTTCCAAAATGTTTATTATTTTGTAGAAATTATGGCATATCTTGGCACAGGGAGGAATATTTAAAGAGGACTATGTTTTCAGGATCTAGGCCTCCTGGAAATGTGTAGTCTACACTGTTCTCTGTCATGATTTAACCCCAGCTGGCAACTAAGTACCATATAGCGCTTTGTGCATTCTCCCTCTGTGCAGTGGGGGAGAGAACTGTAAGAGGAAAAGTCAGAAAACTCATGGGTTAGGATAAAGACAGTTTAACAAGTAAAGCAAAAGCTATACATGCAAGCAAAGCAAAATAAGGAATCCATTCACCAATTCCCATGGGCAGGCAGGTATGCAGCCATTCCAAGGAAAGCAGGGCCCCATCATGAGTAACTGTGACTGGGGAAGAAACACCATCACTCCAAAATATCCCCCTCTTCCTTCTTTTTTCCCTAGTTTTATATGATGAGCATGACACCACATAGTGTGCATATTCCTGTGGTCAGTTGGGGTCAGCTGTCCTGGCTGTGTTACCTCACAACTTGTAGACCCTCAGGTTCCTCACTGGTGGGACAGTAGAAGCAGAAAATGTCTAGACTCTGTGTAAGCTGGGCTCAGCAACAACTGAAACATCCCTGTGTTACCAGCACTGTTTCCTGCACAAATCCAAAACACAGCCCCCTGCCAGCAAGTATGAGGGAAATTACCTATCCCAGCCAAAACCAGCACATCTGTGTATAAACACTGATCTTGGTCAAAGCAAGGGGAACATGCTGTGTCAAGCTTTCAAGGCATGTAGCTGTAGACCGAGGGAGTTCTAACTTACACTGGAGTTACTGAGAAGACAGCTGAGGTAAAGAGCCTATTTAATGCATTTTTTGATAACCTGCTAACAATGTGCATGTAATTTTCCTCTTCTGTATGAAGAAGCAAAAATATGCAGAAGAAGGAAATAAATGGAACCCAGGCTAATAAAATGTAGCTCTTTACCCCCTTCGCAAGCTCACTAGATTCTACAAACTGCAAATTCTCTTTTGCTTAAAGATAGTCCCAGGTATTTGTCACTAAAGAAGAATGGAGATGTTCAATCACTTTGCATCAGTTAAGACAAGTGAGGGGTCAGGCCAATTCTCTTTCTGAATATCCACTTTGGGGAACACAAATATCTAATTTGCTGTTTATATGCATCTAATATGTAACTGCCAACCATGAATAATCTATTTCAAGCTGAGCCTTCTTTGCACAGAATAAATAAAAATGCTTCAATGTCACGCCCAGTTCCTGATGGCACAGATCTCCAAGCATGAAAATCTGCCATCTGACTGATCATCTCTTGCTGTAACAGCCTTTAGCTATGAATTAATCTAGGCAAAGGAAATCTCTTCAGGTTACATCTATTTATTATCACTATTCCCACCTCTGAAGAAAACACATTCTGATTCCTGATTCCTTCTTCTCCCTTTTTTTTATTTGTTTCTTTTAAGTACATCTCTACTATAAGTCGATGCAGCCAGTTTGAGGTAATGTATTATGCCTGCTTTTTATGAGTGGGGAATTTGACTGCCGTTCCCAGTTCTTCAGGTATATTTTGGTTTCTGTAAGATCATCATGGTCTTAAGAATAAGAGTATGTGGAGCTTAGAGGTCAATATCAGTTTTTTTTCACTGTTGTCTTTCCTTCTATATAATTGACATACTGAACAGATTCTTGCTGAGCCAACTTAGTTACGCTGATTCTGTACCATTCAAGCATTCTGAGGTACCTAGCATTCTGGGATGCCAATTATCTGCATTTCTGCAAATGGTCTTATTCTATGCTGAGAGGCTTCCAAACATGGCAAAATAAGCAAAATTCTTTCCAACTGATGGCAGCAGATTGTTGCCAAGTAAAATGCTCTTAGTCCCTGCTGGAGATTGAGGAGCATGGAGATACTGAGTGCTTTCTCAGCTTTCCTATGGAAATTCCAAGTAGGCAGCTTCTGTTTCTAAAATGTCAAACACCTTCAAAAACCCTTAATCCAACATAAAGACAAAGAGTAAAGGAGGGGGGCAGGAAGAACAAGAAAATGTATTGTCAGAATAATCCCTAAAAGAGCCATATAATGGCTTCTTTGTCTTATTTGTCTGTTTAGTGTTCCTATCTCTGTGTACTGTATTGGAAGTAGGCAGCATCACACACTTCTTAAAGGTATGTCTTGCTTTATAATTCTTGATACCTGTTGGTACAGTGACTTTTTGCCTAAAGATGTAGGGTTTTGTGAATTGAATAGTAAATACCATGAACATTTCACTCTTGGATACAAGTTGTTTATTGAAAGGGCAGAAGTTTTGATGAAAGAGTTAGTTGGGAACAAAATTAATTCCTCTCATACAATTAGCCACTACAGAATTTTAAAGGGTCCTGGACTGCTAAGCAAAGGATAGCTTTATGTTGCAAGGGTAGTAAGAACCCAGACTAGAATGGATGAGGCTTCTGAAGAGTTTTGTGGCTGGTAATTCATATGGCTGCTTTCAGTGATTATTCCACATCTTAACCTGTTAATCTTGAAGCATTGTTAGAGCATCCTAACAAACAAATCAAAACTACCAACAGTACTGTCAGATGCTCTTAAAATTTACTAAGTGCCTTACACAGAGCATCACTGAGGCAATGGTTCAATTGCAAGGAAGTTTGGTAAAAGATATACTCCTCTGGATGAAGTCACACATTTTCAGTTGTAACCAAGGTGATGTTCCTAGTTATACACATTAGAATCTTACATTTTATTGCTGATACAAATACCTAATAAGAAACAGTCCAGAATTTTTTGAGGCTTTCAATTTTCTAAAACATACATTCTTTAGAGGAGTTTTTTTCTTCTAGTCAGCTGTGATGGTCTACTGGAATATCACAGATGTGAATAAAACTTGTGAGTATTTCTGGATGCTTTCACATTTCTCAGTTTCTCAGTCAAGGTCAGTATTACCTTTCTTGGGAAGGAGTATCTAAGTTGGTTTTGTTCATAGGGTTTTTGTTTGTCCAACTAGTTTTTTTAAGGCTTTTATTATTAGAAAAAGGGCTTGTTATTTTGAAAATAAAGATCTTACCTGCCAGGTGTCTTCCCCAAAATGAGTAAGTGCCTTTTCTGTTCTGACTCTTAGAAGTATTTACTTTGTCAGATTGAATCTGAATGTCCTGGATAAACCAACTGTTAAGTACTGAGTGTTACCAATGGCTTGAAATCCTTTCACTGAAACGAGACAGATTGTAAGCCACTTGAATTATTTTGAGACCTGATGTTATCAGAAGTTTTATAACTGCTATGAGTAGTATACTTCTAAGAACAATGTAACTTTTCAGGAACTTGATATTAATAGGAAATAAATATTTATTAAAAGAAATATATTAAATAAATATTTATTTACCAATTTGAGTAAGAGAAAATGTTACACCATGGGGGCAGCAGTCTTGCTGTTAGCAGTCCTGACTACTTAATGGAAAGTAAAACTGAGGCCCTGGACTCTAACTATTAAAAAAAAAAGTGTGGCATTTTGTGTGAGATTGGGACTGTGAATCTTATGTCCACATTCTAATAAAGTAATTCCTCCTACCTACGTTTTTACCAATTCTCAAGCAGAAAAGAAAGCATAAGTAGATATCAGTAAGAGTCCCTCTGGTTTAATTGGTGCTGCTTCCTATCTCTAGAAGATTTTTTTTTAATTTTTTTTTTAAACTTTGCTCAGGACTGGTACAGCTGAAAGTATATTTTCCCTTCATTCTTAAGCCTAGACTTTGAATGGAGTTTCTCTGAGACACTTTTGTAGTGAAATCGTATTCCCTACAAACATTGAAGACAAAAATAAACATCTCTGTGAATGAAAGATTTTGTGTGGTTGTAATTTTTTAATATAAACAAGTTTAACTTAAAAAATCTAAAGGTACTCTAAGAAAAACATAGTATATTGATCTACTTAAAAGGTCTCTGTGTAACAGTCAGAAAGTACAATTTGCATCATGAGATGCTACAAATTTTCTGTTTAAAAAACTGTATTCAATTCCAGTTAAGCACTCCTTTATATATTAAAGATGACAATAAATTGCATTTAGCCAAGTGTATAGCAACCCATTGGGATACTGCCTTCAACTGACCTCTTCCTGACCTCAGTTCAAAGACTTTATTAAACACTTTAAAATTCTGAAAGCTTGGCAGGAAAGCTGAGGGGAAGTGTCTGGAAAGAAAGAAACAGTAGGAGTCACAGTGCAGACTCTTTTTTTTTCTATGATAAATACTACAGAATTTATGATAATGAAATTGTTTAAAAATTAACATCCCTATAGTTATTTCACACTGATGACATGTTGTTGGTTTCAGATGAGCATAAGTAGATGTTTTTAATGCCTAGAATAGTGACATACATTGAAATGCCTGTCCCAGGAATAAATGAATACTTCTTGCCTGTTAACAATCTGACAAGAAAGTATTTTTGGTGAAAACTAATGCCACTACAATCCTGACTGGCAGTGGTGATGCTTAGGGTGTGTTATCATAAATAAAATGGTAAATAAAATTATTAAATTGTTCAGAGCCCCTCTTTGAATGTGTTATTTGTACTGTCTAGGAGAAAGTGCAAGAAATACAAGTGGGTAATTTGGGGATAAACAGCAGACTTTGGGAATTCAATCTCAAAATGCCAAGAGGCCTCTGCTAATTTTTTGGCAGAGATGATTCATTACCGCTTTTTGTTATGATGGAAGTTCCTGGGAGTACTGCCTCTGAAGCAAGAATCTATGAAAGCATCCGTGCTTGCAAATTAAAATAACAAATGAGGTAAGAAACTTGAGAAGGGGGCTTTGTCTAAGGCTTCATGTGATTGTATAGAAAACCTGTTCTTTTCTACAGAAGCAGGTTATAAAACAGTGGTCTGTGTGGGTTCTCTCAATCTGTCTTCAATTCTACACACAGTTCCCATGTTCAGTTCTCTGAATTGTTTGTTGTTTGTGTTGCTTTGCAGCATGAGGCAGAAGTCCTCCTACAAAGCATTCCTGAAAGAAACTGATTCTCTTGTAAAGACCATCGGAGTTTCCCATTTGTGTAGCAGGTAACTGAAGTGTTGGCCATGAGTATGGGACCTCATCCCCACTCCAAGGAAGCAGTTTGTGAGGCTAATACCTCCTTGGGTGCAGAATGCTCTAAATGCCACGCTGTCAGTGTTGGGCATAGATCCCCAAGTGCAGGCAGCAAGTGTTAGGAAACTGTTGACATAACTACCAAATTTGGAACTAGCAGAAATACTGACTAAATTGGCATCAGATACCAGAATGGGGCTATTGTCACTAATTAAAGGGGTCTAATTTAGTCTTACTTACTCATCTATTTTGCAATAACAGAAGGGATTCAAAAGAGGAGAGCAAGTTGTAAAGCCCTTTTATCACCCTTTTATTCATTTCTTTCCACTATTGACTCTTCATCAAGACTGCTAAACAATTATGGGTCTGAAGATCAAAACAAATTTCTTAAATTCCACACAAATGTTTTGGCAGCCATGGGAGATCACAGCATTCCCCTGCAGATATGGGCATGGTGCCTGGAGATAGTTTAGGACAGTGTCCAATTTTATTTTACCCTTTCTTGTCCTGAGAAAGAATAAAAGAGTAAAAACTAAATTTCTAAAGTTACAGATTAAAGATGGGCAAAGGAAGGCCGAGTTATGCATAAGTACAATCCTGAACCACCAGAACTTCAAATTATTTTGGATGTTTCAGGCTCAAGGTTCAGTGCTACACAATATCCCAACTACCTGCTGGCTCTGCAGCCACTCTGCAGCGGAATGGTCTGAGAACAATCAAATTGACACCATAGATAAAGCTGTGTGATGTCTGCATGCTCCAGGGTGTGCACAGGGCAGCTCAGGACAGGCTGACTGTTCACAGGAGTTACTTCTGTCAGCTTCAGGCATGACCAAGGCTGTCACCAAGTGTGAGGGTGTTTGGTACCTTGGGCACTTGTCTGTGATGTGGCTGTTCTATTCAGCTTTAAAAGAAGCAGTTAGTAAAAAGAGCAATATTAGTGTCTTATCTCTTCTTCCTGTTAATTCAAGTACTAAATGCTTTAAACATTTACCACATTTGACTGCTCTAGTCAGGGTTTTTAATTAGTTTTTATGAAAATTAAACAACCCTTAGAGAAAAAGGTGTGGAGAGACAAAAAGTATTTTATTTCTCTATCCTTGACATTGTCTCTACATTGGTTTACATGTTAAATGCTACTTGAAAAGGGAGCAAAACCAGATTACAGATGAACTAAGTAAAAAGGTAAATAAATTGGCAAATTCAGTCAACACTTTACTGTATTTCCAACACTGACTGCTTTCCAAAACACCTCCTTACTGATCATATTTTGCCCTTCCATCTGAAATAGGAGCTACTGGCTCCTGAGTATCATCTAGCTTGCATTGCTGAATGGCTCTCAGAGACCTGACAACTCTCCTACACCTCTGTTTGCACTTATAAGGACAGCTGGCAGTTGTCATCTAAATTATTTTTTCATTTTAGCTGTTTGCAAGATGCGGTTTCTCTTTCCAAGATATGCAGGGTTTTTTTGCTTGGAAATAATAAATACATAAAATGCATAAAATTTTTACATCATATATGAAAAAAACCCCCACCCTAAAATAAAAGCAGTGGTTTTCTGTTTGTTGTCTGAAGATTTCCTGAGCTAATGCATTCCTTTTAAGGATCTTCAAAAAAGTGAACAGGATAACATACTCAGTACAAGTAGTATAAATTTGCTGTGTTAAATCTACACTGTTACTGTGAAATGGAAAAGGTAAAAAATAGATAATTACTTTTAGATTATTTATTTGATACATTTCGTCTTAAAAAATGACCTTTCAAGGCATAATGCAAAGTTAATATTGTGCATGATTACTGCTAGTAAATATTTATTCTATTAGAGGAAAAAAATGTATTGTAGAAATTAAAGACCCCTGATCTGGGTGTAGGAAACAACAGCAGGACACAATAAGGACTTTTAAACTTAAGTGTAGTTATATATAAACAAACAAACAAGAAAGAAACAGCAACTTGCTCTGGTGTTCTCCATCTTCATTGTGAGTTTTTCTTTCTTATGTCTAACCTAAACCTACCTTCTTTCAGATTAAGTCCATTCCCCCTTGTCTTATCAATTACATGCTTTTGTAAGAAGTCCCTCTCCAGCTCTCTTGTCGGCCCCTTTAGGTACTGAAAGCCTGCAATTAGGTCTCCCCAAGAGCCTTCTCCTCTCCAGGTTTAACAACCCCTGCTTTTTCAGCCTGTGTTCACCAGAGAGGTGCTCCAGTCCTCTATCATCTTCATCACCCTCCTCTGGACTCTCTCCAGCAGGTCCATGTCCTCTTATGTTGGGGACCCCAGGGCTGGATGCAGTCCTACAGTGGGGTCTAACAAGAGTGGAGCAGAGGGGCAGAATCCTCTCTCTTGCCCTGCTGCCCACATTGCTTTCGTGCAGCCCAGGACACATTACCAGGTGATGTTGAGCTTCTCGTCAAGCACTGGTTTAGAGACAAGGATGTCATGTATGACAGTTTCAAATGTTTTGCACAAGTCCAGGTATATGACATCTGTGCACTTCCCTCATCCACCAACACTCTAAGCCCAGTGCATAAGGTCACCAAATTTGTCAGGCATGATTTGCCCATAGTAAAGCCATGTTGGCTGTCACCCATCACCTCTTTATTATACTCATGCTGGGTATGGTCTTTGAAAAATTTTAGGTGATGCAAAGAAACAAAATCCCAACACTGAGAATCCCTTCTGGACTGATGTTCTGGAGCTACACATTCGGAAATCTTTACAGAAAAAAAAGGACTTGACACACAAGTATAGAAGAAAAGATAAAAAGAAAATGCTCTTTGTGCTCCTAGAAGTATTCATTCTGCTTTTTTAATGTAGTAAACTACTAAATACTGTGCAAGTCTACATATATAGATATTTGTGTATTTATTTATTTAAGAAAGTTGAACTTTCTTAAGGGAAATGATGCAAATGATTTGATTAATTTTAATAACTTATAATTGTTCACAAAGGATCTATTAAACAATTTTTGAAGTGTACTATTGATGAAGAAATAATTGATTCAAATTGGAAGAAACTAGGAAATTTGCAAAGTGTCACAGCACTTCCTAAACTGCTTACAATGCAGCTAACTTAATTTTGTGCACTATTGCCCTAGAGTTTTTTCCTATTTCTATTTTCCTTGGGTGCTATTGTGGCTATAAACAGTAATTGCGAAATATTTTAAGCTCCTGCTAAAAGTAGGTTGAACACACTACAATGCTAAACAATGAGAGCTAAATAGAAAAGGAATGGGGGAAGGTAATAATGTTTTGTTCATCAATAAAAGTTGATTCTGAGAATTTTTGTTAATATTTTTGTACATTAGGAAATTTGAAGGGGTCGATGCAATAAGAGTGGAAGGCAGTTGTACCAAACTAAGATTTTTTCTTAAAAGGTAACAGGAAGGGGAAAAAGAGTGATATCTGGCAGCAAGAGAAAGGGGTCATTGTCCCAAGAAGCCTGATGGTACCATATGTAAAACACATGGCAGCAAAGCAGTTTCTTCCTGCTTACCCAACCTTGCAATCTATAATAGCTGAGTGCTGACACTGCAGCTTGTATGAAAGGGCAAATGAACATCAAAGAAAGTGTCCTCTCCTTTGAAAAACCCTTAACTGGTCTGTATATAGGGCAGCATTGACACAAATCTATCAGCACAAAATCTTATTGCTTTAACAACTTAATTAATGGTTTAGTTTTGTGAATGAACAAAACCGGGGGAATGATACAAATGCATCTGATTAGGACTGGGTTTTTTTTAAAATTAAGTTGATCTAATTTATCTCTTGATCTAATGAGTTGTTAGAATGTTGGTTTTCTTTTCTGGCACACATTAACTGCTCATGACCCTTGAACACACTTGCACAAGTATCAGATGCTGATTCTTTCAAAAAATTGATAGTCTTAAGTACTTATTTAACACTTGTAGTTGATTAAGTCAGCTTTTTTTCTGGATTTTGGCTATTTTCTGGACATAGTAAATAGAATTGAATCCTAAAGATGTGAAAGTTACAATGGCTAAATAACTAAATTCTAGTCAAGTAAAGGATTTAAAGATTTAGAATCATTAATAAAAGAAAAGAATCTTGTATCTGATTGTAACTCTTCATGTTTGAAGTTGATTAAAGACTAACAGACCTTGTAGCATAAAATTTTACATACTGTTCATGAACTATTCATGGTGACTAATAAAGATACCTGATTATTAATCTTTAAAGAATTTTTAAACTCAATTGGGTAATTAGATACCATCTGATAATGTTTTTCCCCCCCAGTGATACAGCTTAGTTATGTCATTTCAGTCACTTTTGCTTATCTTCCTTACTCACAAGGCTGAGTTTGTAGTGAGAAGTGTTTTATATTTCATCAGACCAACTGATAGATTAAATGGACAGATTTTTGCAGCGTGAAAAAAGCCTTGTGTGTGTAAATTTAGCTGGTTTTTGCTCCCCAATAGCATCAGAGGGCTTAACAAAGATACTCTCTCTCTGACCTTGTCTTAATTATATTCTTAGAGCACTGCAGAGACATTCTCACTCATTAATTATTCACATATTATTGAACAGCACTGAATTAAGAAATCCTGTAAATTCATATTTGGGTAATGACATGATTGATATTAATAAAAAAATATTTCTCCCTATATCATCTCTCTTTAGCACTCATTAATTCTTTTTTCCTCTAAGAATATAGTTTCTTCTTCTGAAGGATGAGACCATTATTACTGCGCATCTGCCACATTCATTCTTGGTGCCACTCTAACACCCTTCAGACCTCATTTTCCCGGGTTGGAACACTCCATATAAAAGACAAGTTGTCACACCTCAGCAGGGACTAACTGGTCTCTCCTTTTAAGGCTGCTGTCAGTAAATACTCCATTGTATCTCTCTACTCTGACACTCATATCGCTGTGTTACTCATTCCTTGCCGTAAGGACTTGATCGTGTATGTAAGGAGCTGTGAAGTGGGAGAGTGCATGAATTCATGACACAGGTCAGCAGGCAGATATGCAATGAGATCGACAAACCTGATTTTGAGCACAAACACAAAATCAGGGAAGCTGAATGGCAGGTTGGGGCAGAAGGCACTAAAGAACACAGAACAGGGGGGCAGAAAGCAGACTTTGAGTGGTGCTTTCAGAGATCATTCTTTATGCGATGCAAGCCAGTAACCTCTTTGCACAGTTCTTTTTACAAACCCTCTGCCATTTCATCTATGACTCTCCCATCATTTCCCTGCCATCTTTGGCCCTGATTTCTCATAATTTCTCGTCATCTTCTCTAGTTCCTTACTTCTCTTGAATTCTACATAGTTTTTTTTCCTTTCTCATTCCCAACTTCCCTGCTTGTATCTCTTAGTAATCATTCCAGTATCTCCACTGCAAACAGAGTTGAGTACCCCATATCTTCTGAGGGCCACCTTTTCTCCTCATTTCTTCTTTTATTTTGAGGAAGAGGTGATGAACAATTTTGGCATTACTTCTCTTCCAACTACCAGAGTGGCCAGCTGGCATCCTGCTTTCCCCCTTCTTTTAAGCACAGCCAAGAACAGCAGTAAGCTATGGCTCAGGTTTTATGGGCATTCACATATAACATACCTCCTTAGGAACTATAACAGAACTGGTTTTTTATGCTTTATTGTAAATCATATTGGTATTTTTCTTAAATGCAGGATCCTGAATGGGGATATTATGACTTATTTTAAAAAAGGATGTTTCCAGTCCACAGAGAAAATGTGAACCAAATGCACTGTAAGGACAAAGAAGTAAGCAGAATTATTCCAAACTTGTATTTTTTTAAACCAGCATCAGAGGCTGAGGGAGCAGCACTGAATGATGACTTTAAAATACTTAGCTTGGCAATAGTAGAGGTTAGTTAAGTTGTTAGGCCTTTGCTCAGTGGTCTGAGCTAGAGAAAGGGGATGCACTATTGTATTGGATTCAGCTGAAACCCAACCAATATTCCCCCCATCTAGCAAGATGTACAGCTGTTATTTCTTCTGCCACTTCCCAGACCTACACCTTGTCCAGAAGCATGACTTGGTGAGCTAAAATAACCCTATCTTTGCTAGTGACCGCAAACAAATCCTTCAGGTTCAGTTCTCCAAGCTTCTCTGGCACAGCACTCCCCTGGCCCAGCAGCATCCACCTGCTCCCCAGGCCAGGATGCCACACAGTCACCTGTGTGCCAAGGCCATAGGAAGGAAGTGGGCTGGAGTCCAAAGTGATTTGCATGCTCAGATTCTGTCTGTACAAGGAGAAAGGACACCTCTGTAACTTCAGCAGCCTAAGTAATGAGTGGGAATATCACAAAATGGGTAGAGATTGGAAGGGAGCACAGTGGGTCATCTGGTCCAACCTCCCTGCTCAAGCAGGGTCATCCTAAAACACATTGCACAGGATTGTGTCCATATGGTTCTGGAATACCTCCTGTGAGGGAGACTTCACGACCTTTCTGGGCAAGCTGTTCCAGCGCTCCGTCACCTGCACAGTAAAGAAATTCTTCCTCATATTCAGTCGGAACTTCCTGTGCACCAGTTTCTCCTGTTGCCTCTTGTCCTATTGCTTGGTACCACCGAGGAGAGTTTGTCTCCATCCTCTTGGCACCTTCCCTTTGGCTGTTTATACATACAGACTATCCTTATGCAGAGGCAGCTCTGAAGCTTTTACACAGGAAAATCAAGTTAGTGCTACAGAAACATTGAGAGTGGGGAAAGAGTGTCATTTTGAGGGGGCTTTAGCCCCACTTTTGCCCTTAATGAAGACACACTCTCTAACAGGTTTACATTCTTCTTATATTGAGGTTCCCAAAACTGCACACAGGATTCCACGTGAGGCCGCACCAGTGCGGAGCAGAGCGGGACTGCCACTGTCTCTACCTGAGACATTTCGTCTCCCGACTTCTCCCAGGCACCCACGTTCCGGAGGCCTGCATGGGGACGAGAGCAGGCTGTGCACAGTACCGCGATGGAGGGACGCGGCGGGAAAAGGGGGCGTGCGGCTTTTTCCACTCTCGGGGCAAATAAACAGCGGGCGCCACTCCGGCCCC
>VZRM01003292.1:1438928-1460762 GCA_013397955.1 Grantiella picta | reverse complement strand
GAGAACGGCGGCTGGGGAAGCCTTTAACAAACAAGGAAAACTTTCAGGAGTGGCGGTGCCGGTGGCCGAGGCCGCTGCTGTGCGCGTCCCCGCGGCGCTGAGCCCGTCCCTGGCTGCTGCCTGGTGGGACAGGGCGGGTGAAGCGGGGACGGTGCGCTTCCTTCTTCCAAACGGAGAAAATTTCACTCTGCTCCTTCAGGTCTGAAACTTAGTAACTTCGTGGTTGTCAAATCAAACTTCAATGAAGCAAAACTGTTTATTATGGGATACCTTAGTGCAGCCAGTCTTCTCACAAACCAGTGAGCTCAGTTCTGTAATTAAAGGGGTGTATATCCGAGCATCTCACACTCTGCAGCGCTGCATAGTTCTGTTCCTTTCTGTCAGCAGAAATTTTAATGTGGCCCAGTGGTGAGTGAGATTATGGAATGGAAATTACTAGTTTTCCCTTAGATTATAGTTTCATAATCCTGTTCACCTGTGGCTACCGGAATCCTAAACCCAGGAGAAGAGGAGTGACAAGAAATCTGTCACTACAAATGGAGGAGAATTTAGGACAAGGCATTGCTGGGCCAGTCTAGCTCTAACTCCGCTTAGGTTCTGAAACAGTTTAAAGCAAAGTGAGTTTAATGGTTTGGCGATGGTCGCTGTTTCCCAGTGCTGTGCAGCTCTGGCGCCCCCCACTCCTTCCACTGCTTGTGCTCCTCTGAGCACACGAGTGAGTTGATCTGGTATGGTGACTTGCTTGAAAACGATCTGGTTTTTGGCCAGCTCAGCGCTCTAAATTGCCTCATCGTGTAATTATGAAAATGTCGATGCTGGTGTGAAGGACTTATGGAGGGAGGATGGCAGGATGACAAGCTCTGACTTAATCTTAAAGTACCATGAAACAGCATTCTGAGTTACTAGGGGTGGAGTCAGCTGAAATGTGAAACCCAGCTTTTGACTGGTGTAAGTATTTAAAAGAAGTTTTTTTCTTCTGTGCTTTTGCTGTAGTTCAAGTTGATACAGATTATAACATGAAAAAAAAAAGTGAGGATGATTGTTCCTCACTTCTAGTTTGTGATTAAAAACGGTTGTGAGTCGTTGAAATCTACTAGTTCTAAATAAAAATATGATGAAAAAATCATATAAACGATATTTGCTTTACTAAAGAAAACATGCAGTTTAAGTGAAGCACACTTTTGTTGGGTATAAAATTATAATCTAAGTGATTTGTGCTATTAAACATTGAAAGAACATTACGCTGCATCATACTGCTGGTAAGCAAAAGGAGAACCAAGTTTATTTTAAAAGCTATACTGTTTTAGTATTTGTCCTAAAGTGTAGTTTTTAAATTAAATATGTCAGTGGAGAAGAGCCTCAGTAAGGTTCTTGCTGCAGTGACATCAGATGAGATATAAATCTGCCCCGTGTTGTGAAGTAGAAAAGTTTTACTAACTGAGAAAATTCTTTACTAAAATCCCCACAAATAATTCCATTGTATACAGTTCTGTGGGGGCTTATTTCCTTGCAAAACCAGTGTCTGTTGTCACCTGTGTGGGAATTCTTTACCTATAAACTGCTGTCAAACTGAAGTCTCAGGATAAATGTCCCCTGTTGTAAGTTATTGAAGTCTTACATGCTGTTTGTGCAAACAGTGTGTGCAGAACTTATTTGTGAGTCAGACTCATAGAACGATCTCTAAAAGGCTTTTGTTTAAGGAAAAACTCTATCCTGTGGCAGCCAAGAAATGTCCCACTGAATGTTCCTGTAGATGCATTTTTCAGTTATTTTTGAGTATTAAAATGCATTATGTATGCTTTTGTAAGATATACACACATCTTGCTGAGTGTATTGTTGTTTTGCAGTTTTTATACATCAATAGCTTCTTCGGTGGAGACTGAGCACAATGGCCATGTCTGTTTTATGCCCACTTCTGATTGTCTTGTGATCATGTAATAGCCTGAAGGGTTCATAACCTTATGGAGTAAATTGCATTTACTTCTTGAAGTCTAGCATTTTGTATGCATTAATAGTAACTTTCATAAATGGGTTGCTTCAGCTATTTTCACTGATACTTTTAAAATACATTTCAGGAAAGCAAATCTGACTATCATCTGAGGCATTCATGCACTCAGCAGTGTTTTTCTTTAGCCAAGAAGTGTTTTCTTTGCCTGAATAGTCTGGTTTGGTATATGCCACACGGGCAGAAAGAGCTTGATCACGCTCTGGGATAGGGGAGGGAAAAGCTGAATTTTCTGTTTGTTTTTGGAAACATGGAAACATGCAAAAAAAATAATTTAAAAGGAAGTACCATATTGAAACTAGAATTACAGGGTGAGGCAAAATCCTCCAAAAAACATAATAATTCAGGGGAACTTGTTGGGTAATCAGTTTTGTAAGGAGTTATTTGTGTTAAATGCTACTCTTGCCTGAGGAACAAGAGGACTGGAGACTAAAGGCTTGTGTCTTGAAACTTGATATAAACCGCTGAAGAGCAGTTCAAGAATTTAATAGCTAAACAACTTCATAAATGACTCGGATGCAGAACTGGAGGAGATACTAAGCAAGTTTGCAGGTGGTAAAAAACTGGGAGGAGCTGTTGACTCCCTTGAAGGCAGGGAAGCCCTGCAGAGAGACCTCCACAAATTATAGAGGGCTGGGCAATCACCAGCCGTATGAAGTTCAAGAAGGGAAAGTGCCAGATTCTACACCTGGGTTAGGGCAGCCCTGGGGGTACTGACTGGGGAATGAGATGCTGGAAAGGGTGTTTGGGCACTGGAACAGGCTCCCCAGGGAAGTGGTCACAGTACCAAGGGACCTGGGAGTCCTGGTCAATGGCAAGTTGAATTTGAGTCAGCAGTGCCCTGGCAGCCAGGAAGGCCAGATGTGTCCTGGGGCCAGATGGGAGCATCAGGCACAGCATTGGCAGCTGGGCAAGGGAGGGGATTGTCCTGCTCTGCTCTGCACTGGGGCAGCCTCACCTCGAGTGCTGGGGGCAGTTTTGGGAGCCACAGTATAATAAAGATATAAAGCTATCAGAGAACATCCAAAGGAGGGCAGCAAAAATAGTGAAGGGCCTTGAGGTGAAGCTGTGTGAGGAGCAGCTGAGGTCACTTGGTCTGTTCAGCGTGGAGGAGACTGAGGGGAAACCTCACTGCAATTACAGCTTCCTCCTGAGGGGAAGAGGAGGGGCAGACACTGATCTCTTCTGTGTGGTGACAGTGACAGGACCTGAGGGAATGGCCTGAAGTTGTGTCAGGGGAGGTTTAGGTCGAATATTAGAAAAAGGTTCTTCACCCAGAGGGTGGTTGGGCACTGGAACAGCTCCCCAGGGAAGTGGTCACAGCACCAAACCTGACTGAGTGCAAGAAGCATTTGGACAACACTCTGAGGCACATGGTGTGACTCTTGGGGATGCTCCTGTGTGGTGCTAAGAGTTGGACTCGATGAACCTTGTGAGTCCCTTCCAACTCAGCATATTCTGTGATTCTGTAAATGTGGAGGTTAAGTTTTAGCTGTGAAGAAAGATTAACATCGGAGGCAAATTGTTCTACTGATTATTCATTCCAGTGAGAAAAGTAGTCATGAGTAGTTGGTATTATCATATGTACTAGCTAAATGAATAATGGATCTGAACATGAAAAAATGAAAACTGACATCTCTACTTCTAGAGACTATAAGATCAATCAAAAGGTAGTATATATAGTCACATATTTTCTTTTGCTAGGATGATTTATGGATGGAGAAGGTGACTGAGAAAAAAATGTAACAAAAAATGAAAAAAATATACAAAAAAGCCCCAAAACCAGTGCATAAATGTATATTTGCTACATGCATGTCATTAAATAGTGCTGTAATCTGCTGTCTGTGGAGTATCCTTTCAAGTCAGTCTTTTTCCACATGCTTCCAGATTAGTTAATTAGCAGACTGTTTCGGAAGTGAATCTTCAGTTAATTTGGTCAATATTGCCACTTCAGGCACATAGTGTTCATCTTTCTATTCAGGTCCAAAGAAGTGCTATTCTAATGGCAATTTTGAGAAATAGAGAAGGGGTCCGTCTGTTGTCAGTTCCGTAAATGTAGTCAGGTCAATGAATTTGACCCTATTAAAATGAAACATTTTTCCATTATGCTGTAGTTTAGCATTTTTGTGCTGCCAGCCAAACTGTTCTGCTATGTGTGACACTGATATCAGATTGTATCAGTCTCTTGCTCTCTAACTATTCTGGCAAAGGGAGGTTAAGTGGATTATAGTGCATGGAAAAGAATGGAAAGTATATTCCCAAGCTTAGCAGAGGGTGGTTTTCGCAGGTAGCTGGTTCTTTCCTTGGCCTGGACACAGCTGTTCTCATCTGTGTCAGAACTTAACTAGCAGTTTCACCAGTCTGCTTCTCAGCTATTCTTGTTTTAAGAAATTGGTCCAGAACCTGTTAACTTCAGAATGTAAATTAAACTTAAAAGGATGAAATGTTGAATGAAGTTGAAACTTCATTTAAAAACTCTGCTGAATTTGACAGGCAGTTGATTAGCAAATATTATTTTGCATGGAAATACTGAGAAGCAATGAAATGTTGTCAAGATTTTTCCGGTTAAAAAGTTTATGTATCAGACATCTAACATTGCATCTATTGTCTCCAATCTAATAAGACATTGCCTATATGACAAAATATGTCATAACAAATTTGTGGTATTGCTGCAAATGTTCAGAAAAAGCTATTGAGAAGAATCAGAAATTCTTGCTGTGTTTAGGAGTTGAATTGAGCATCTCATCATCCCAATTTTTTATTCCTGTGTGATTATGAGCAGGAAGGAAATGAATCCTTCCTGTTTTGCTGCACTTGTGAGCTATGCTGTAGGAGACACATGAATCTGTCTCTTGGTTGATTCATGCAGTTGATAAGACTTAGGTTGTTAATGAAAGGAATTATGATGAAACATAGTCAGCAGGACTGCAACCCTCACCATTTGGACATTCTGCTAAGTTTGCTGTAAAATTACAGTCGTATAAATGATGGCACAGGGATTGAAAACTGTGATCTCCATTAGCAGAAGGAGGCTACCATTGATTCATGTGGGATTTCTTATGGTTAAAACTTGACTTGCCTGAGCACAGGGCCTCAGTCTTCATGATTGCAACTTACTCACTACTGTGTATTTTGCATGCTAATTTGATATTGATCTTTTATTCTGAAAAGTTTTCAGGTCACTATATAGACACCTTTTCTATGTCTGCAGTACTAAAATTTCTGTGTTTCTGTGTTTAACCAGTACTGTTGAAGCTAAATTACCAGATAAAGGCAGTTAAATGGCTCATTGCTTAAGGGAGAGATGCTTTGAATTGGCAAACAGATCACTGGGAATGCTTGTCTATGACACCAATGATTTTTGAAATTTCATATTGCTTCATTTTTATATTTTTGACAATGGTAGGTGTTAGGAGTTGTCAAACCCAGTAGTGTGATGGAGGCAAGGCTGCTACATTTCCATGTTCCTGGGTCCAGCCAGTAGCAAAGCTGAGCATATATTCCAGTGGGAGCATAGGCTCTTAGTGTGGCTGGCCACAGAGATCAGCACCCAGGAAACAGCACTTACACAAGCACAAACAAGTGTCCTGATCCTGTTCCCTTCTCTGGCTGATTAGGGTGAAAAGTTTTAGTGAAAAATGGATCAATGTATATAATGTGGATCCCTCCAGTAACTGGTCTTAGACACTTGGTCCATCCAGGAACTGGCTCTGGTCTCCATTGTTGCTGACCTAAGTGTGTGAGCACTCAAGGCTTGCAGTCACAATTCAGTTTCTTGTACTCACACCCTCTTGGATGTGCACACACATGTACACGTGAATATGCTGGATCTTTCCAGTGTCTGGCCTTAGCCTTGTGGCAGTTGGGCACAGGATTGCCTCATGAAAGGGAGTCTTTTGGATAGCTGGTCCTGACCCGTAGTCTTAAACATTAGCCACTCCTCAAACCCCAGGTGGCCGGCTCAGACCTTCTGGTGCTTCCAGTTGTGGATCTGAACATGATAATCTCTTCTGGCTATGTAAGAGAGAATTTCTTCCAGTAGCTCAGATCCTCTGTTCTCTGCAGAGTCTGGCCCAGTCTCATGACCTGTCTGACACTTGGCTTCCAAGCCTCTTGCTCTACTTGTTGCTGGTGGTTACGTGCACCAGCGTGCACTCACCTACACACTGTGTGCACACACATCTCTGCAGTCCCTGGCACCGCAGGCCTGTGGGCCCCTGTGATCTGTGGCCATCTTCTCATTTGCAGGCACTTAGACCTCTCTACGTGCACGTGGAATGGATCCACTCCTGTTACCCAGGAACACGGAAATCTTCATGTGTGGCTGGACCCTCTTATCTTCTCTGGTTTTTGCATTTCCGTTCCTCCCCAGTCCACCTTGACTCCACAATGAGTCCTACACTATTGCAGGCAGTAACCCCATTAGGCAGTCAGTAAACTAGCCTAGAGAGTCTCTCCTGTTACCTAGTCTGGTGAATGATCTGCCCGTTCATGGGCTCTCTGCCCTTGTGAATTGAGGCTGTGTTAGTGTGCTCCATGTGCCTGGGTTAGATTGCTGTGTTTGTTTCACTTGACATTGTTTTCCACTTTCTATTTGTGGGGACTGGCCTTTAATCACATAATGATAATAGATGTGAGCAAAATATCCCTCCCTAGTACTGAAGGTGACTATTCCGGTCTGACTAGTAACCTCTCTGAGGTAACAATGACTGCCTGTTTGGTGAACACATACCATGATCTCCCTAGCTTTGTAAAGCAATTGTTTGTTGTCCAAGCTTTCCTCAAATTTTACTTCAGGTAAAAAAAATATCTTCATGACTGGCATTTTAAATGATCTTATTGGGAATGACAAGAAGAAAATCTTGTCCAATTATTCCAGTCTCTTAATCCTTTATATGAAAAACTTTGGGGAATATGGTAGCATATGGTCAATTGAGAGAAACTTGTGTTGACAGGAGAATGCCTTGAGCTAACATTAGGTAAATTGCATACATACATATCCTACTAACATTTTTATTTTAAACATAAATTTAGGAATCAAATCCAAGGGTGATAATCTTGTGCTAAATGGAATGTTAAAAAGGCCTAATGCATCAGAGAAATGACTTAGGCATTACTTCAAATTTGACTCTTGCCTTGGTAGTTTGAGTAGGCTAATAAAATTGTTGACAACTGGAAGAGGAATCCCCTGTAATAAAAGCATAATAATCTTCCAAACCAGAAAATGGTTTTTGAGAGATTATTTTTAGGACAAACTATTAGACAATGAGAAACAGTTACTTCAAAAAGCTATGTAGTAGGGATCGTAAAGGTTGTTCTTCAGGTAAGTTCAAGACTTTATGTGCCTTGAAGATTTTATAAAACTTCAAAACTCACAAAGAGTAATGTAAGAAGGAATCTGGCAGAGACAACTCGTGTTTTTATACTGTTTAGTTTGGTAAAGAGTTGTGTAGATGTCCCTGCAGGTAGTTGCAGTCTATTTTCATTTTTTGTACTTGGGTATTTATTCGTGGAGATCATTCTTAAGTCATGAAATAAAATTACTTGAAAATTCTTGCAAATACATTTATCTACTGAATACAAGGATTTCCTGTGATCTACCAAAGAGCTGCACCACGCCCCACAGCAACTAAATGAGGCTTTGTGAAACACTGTGTGTTTGTCAGGTCGTTTTTCTGAAGTGTTACAAAAAGCAGAAATTACACAGCTTGACATTTTTTGATGCTACCTTAAGCTATTATTGTCTGGTATTTGCAAAACATCGGCCTTTACAGATGTCATATTGCACAACCAAGATGGTGCTGATTAATTTCAGACATGCAAAGCCAACTTTCAGTAGACTTGTGAGCTATAGTCCTTAAATCCCTTTTCATCAGCAGCTTTTGTGTCGGTTTTCTTCTTGCACTTGTCTTTCATTGACAGATACTAACTTTCAAAGGAGAATAAACACTACTGGCTTTGTGTCACCAGGTCAGGGAGCAGAGAAGGTCACTCGAGTATAGCCTTTGCTTTACAATATTCTGCTTACTCATTTCAGATCTTAAATCTTGATGTTGATTTTCTCACTAGAACTTTTGAAAATACACTTTTGTTTCTATTTTAAAATATTTCCTATATTGCTGTTGCATAAAATGTAGTGGTGAACTAGTAAACACTGCTTTTTTAGCTTAGTATAGCAGAAGTCAAGAAATCATTAGTTTCGCGATTTTTATGAAGAAAGAAAACTTGTGAAATGTAGTGATTATTTCTGTATTGCATTAACCATTTGTTACGAAACAATGGAATTCCTTGGTGCTGCAATGTCCTGTTTTTTCTTAAAAAAACAGATTTGCACGTTTTCACTGAATAGAGTAATGGATAATTAGAGATTGTGTTAAATAGACAATGTAACCTTGAAAATGAAAAGTTACAGTTGCTTCTCTGCTTTGAGTAGACAAAAGTATTGAAAAGGTGGTGTTCTTTCTAGCAATAAGTGTTGCCATGCACTCATTACCTATGGGCTTAATTTAAGCCTAGAACATAGAAGGATCCTCAAAAATCCCAGCCTCTCGTTTTTCTTACTCTGAAAATGTATGAAGAGGAAAAGCTAAAGGATGGGACTATTCTACCTTAAGAAAATTCTGACTGGCATCTAATACCTTCTCCTTTGTATTCAAGTTGCATTACATAGCCAATTTTCTGGCAACTAATTAACTGTTCAAGTTATGCTTGAGCTAGAAGACAATCCATTTAACTTTGCCATAAAATCAGTAACATTTATATAGGTTATTTTTGTCTTATTCTGTTAGGTGTAAGAATTTGTCTGTATCTTTCTGGAATTCCTATTGGATGCTGCCCTCTGATGTTTGTGGAATGAACTGCTTTTGGGAAGCTGCTTTTAGGTAGGATCTGTTATTAAATAGTATTTTATTATTTGATTGTAGACAGATGTGGCTGATATTTTTTGGCTGTTTAGCAAGGTCACAAAACAAAATACTTGATTGCTTCACATGCATTTCACCTGCTTATATTGTGGTTGCCTTTAGCTGGGATTTTTCCTATTACATTATGTTCTGGAATTGTAGACTCAAGTGTTACTATGAAGAGTAGATTTTTTCAGTTATATTACTTCGTTAAATAGAAACTTGTTAACATCTGTTAAAAACCTGTCTGAATATAATCTGAAAAGTTAATGATAAATTATTTTCCTAAAATAAAACTTGCTGTACAGTAGTACCCATGATATAACTTGCAATAAAAACTGACATATACGTAGTAGTTACATTTGAGTTTTTTAATGCAAGTTACATGTTTTATAGGATTTGAGAGTAGTTCATCCAAAAACACTGAAGAAACCATTTTGAATGTTCTTTAGGATATAGTATGTTAAAGCATAGACTCTCTCCTTGAAGTTGCATCTTTAACAATAAGTTTAAATGTTTTGATGAGGTGGCTCAGAGGCTTTAGGCTGTCAGATTACACAGGTAGCTTGGAAAGAAGTTATTTGGCAGGTTGTTCTCTAGCCTGCATAGTTCTCTTCAGTATATAACTAAAGTTGTAAGTCAATTTTTCTTATTTAAAATTTGCTGATTATCCTTTGGTATGGTTGTCTTTTCCTGTTAGTGTGAAGCTTGGATATTTCTGGGAAAGCAAGGGGGAAAAAAAGCTTAGCTTCACAAGACTTAATGTTTTTTTCAAAATTATGATTGCAGGAAAGACTTTAGATCCCTTATTCCTCTCTGCTTGTGTGTTATCAGTGCTTTTTAAGCTCATCAGTTGTCAAGAAGTTTCTTAAAGAGGTGGCTTAGATTGATTTTTATTCTGCTAGTGAACTTAACCTGCAATTTGCTGAGTTTTTCTTGCTGCCATTGGTAGCAACCTATAGAGTGTCAATCCATAGGGATTCACCTGACTTTGTTAGGCAGATGTAGCTGTCTGAATGGGTGGAAATCACTTTTCTTTCCTTATAGGTTTGCTTTTGGGAGTTTAGCTTTATGAAATTTAGCACAGTGGGTTAAATCAAATGGTAATTCTGTTGTGATTGAACGTGTAGGCACTTAGCTCATGCTAGGTGGAGGGACAGGATGTGATTGTAAGGTTCATTCAATCCTTGGACATCTGGGCCAGTCTAATACTTGTAGTGCTGAAAGAGGAGAGAGTCTTCTTGTCTTCTGACCCACTAAGCACGATTAAGTCTGTGAACTCCCCACAACACAAAGTCATGCACGAAAATAGCAGAAACCTTCCTTTCTGGATATTCTGTCAGGCTTGATGCAAGTGGAACCTTGGAACCAGAAATTACTTCAGTGTGACTGATGCAATAGTTGAAGATCATTTAAAATTGATGAGCTCTGAACAGGTGCTGATTCTAATAATGAATAATAAGGATCTTGTTTCTAAGTTAATCAGTGTGAGATCAATTGCTTATGCTGTATGTGGGAAGGATTTTGCAGCTATTCTTCACCCACATTTTTTTACCACTGTTCTGATTATCAAATTTATTGAGAATGTCATGTGTTGTGCTTCTGGCCTAGAGTATTTGTTAGCTTTCACATTGACAGGGGAAGCATGAGATCACTTTTATATACAGTGGTATAGATTTTATCACAACTTTAAAAATGCTCATAAAGGTAACATGAGGCACAGGTTTTGCATGGTCTAGATGATGCATATCTTTTCTAGCACACTTTTCAAGGTTCTCAGTGTTGTCTAGCTGGTATAGCTGCTTATTTCCTACTGGGACTGACTAAGAAGAAATTCTTAGAGGTCATTACTATGGCTACCTGACCAGGCTGATTTAAATTGTTGGATGTTGCAACTAAGTGAGTTTTAACTTGTGTTGCCTGCTAAAGTAGAAAGTTTCACTAATTTTTTGAGTTCTGAGAGTCATGTGGTGTGGTTATATTGAGATCAATTGTGACAGTCCTGAAAAAAGGAACTTCTCTAAACTATCTGGCTCATTGGAGGATGTGGCTTCATATTTTTACAGTCAATTTGAAATTACTAATATATTGTAACTTCAAACCTAATCTACTAATTGAGTTGGCATTGAGTCGATTATATTTGGACATCATATGCAGTGATATCATTAGCATACTTCTATGAAATAAGCTGTGATTATGACATGTTTTTCATTCAGTGCTGTACTAGAACATTAAGCTAAGTATAACTAGAATTTTCAACACTTTCAAATCCATATAATGTCTAGCTACCTTGATCCTACTTGTAATAAGTGTGGGAATGATTTAACAGCTGCATTTTAATCAATGTAGCTTTACTGCCTTCTTACTGTGCCTATTTGCTTTACTTTTTCTGGTGACTAAAGGCTGCTGGGTTAGGCTTATAAGTGGTTGATTGATTTAGATCAGAGAATTAAAGGAAAAAAAGATGCAATAAGTAAGCCATCTGTGTTGTACTTCATATCTACCATTTGATTTTTCTGAGGTACATTGTAGTGCCAGTTTTGAAATGTTACAGTTTGATTATATGAAAATACTTTCCTTGCATAGTTTAATGAGTATAATTAGCATTTTCCATGCAAATTATAAAAACCACTTCTGTTACACCAAATAAGATGGAATTGTATATAGGATGCTCCTGAGGTTTTGGTACTCTCTTGCCTGTGCTCTCCATGTGTTATGTGAGGAGAACCCTACCTTAAACAAATACAGGTGACCTCTACTGCAGTTCCTTGTGTCAGGTCTAAAGGACAGACCTAAGATTTTTGTGGAGCTGGTGGGTATTTTAGTGCCAATAAAATTTGTTTTTTTTTTTTTTTTTCCCCAGGAAGTCCAGTGGGGATGCCAGGAAGGTTCTAGTAAAGTATAACCTGTCAAAACACACCTCTGTAGCTTACTACCAAATTGCAGCTTCATAATTGACCTAGAAATGCTAATTTAATATACAATGTGTCATGGCAAACATATTTAAATATAAGGCAATGTCTTGACAGACAGGCTCTGGAAAACCTTGTTTTAGCAGAGTCATTGAGGATATCCACCTGTGGTTCCTCTTTGAGGTTATTAACAACAGAATTAATCAGTATAGAATGAAAGCCTACACTTGACACAGAAATACTTCAGGGCAAGGCTTGTATCCAGCCTTACACTGCTGCTGAGCAGCAAGTTTTAAAATACGTGTTTTTGTAATCACATTGTCAAAAGTGGATTGTTTTAAATGTTTTTCGTAAACTCGTGGGAGTATGCATGGAGCTCTGTCTCAAGTATTTTGTTTATTTTTACTGTCTCTATGCCTCACTTGTAATTAGTATCTTCACAAAAATGAAGTTCTCCCTAAAGACTCAAGTCCCGTCGTGGCATCCTGCTCAGTATCTTCTACTGGGTTACAGGTGTGTTCTTTCGCTTCCATTTTAATTACTGGAGGTTTTTCTTTCCTTGCAGAAGATAGGACTCCCACATTATTGGAGATTTTTTCTTTCTTTAGAAATTAGGGCTGTCAAGTTTTCTTTGTTAGTCTATCCAAAAGCCTTACTAAAATACAGTTTGTATTTCACTCTATTGTTGCTTTTTTCCAGCTTTTCCACTAGGTTCTCCCACACTTAAAGATGAAGCTATTAGTAATTTAAAATGTGCATATAAAAATCTACATCTGTATTTTTGTGTTTTCCACATTGCTTCTCAACAATTTTTTTGAAAGTATCTCTTCACTTTTAAAAGTGTCAACCCTTTCAGAACCTGTATTTAAGGTTCAATGAGGGTTCATACCAGAGCTGTGATACTCTGATACCAAACCTGCTCAGGTTCAGACCAGTTACCATTTTTGTAGAATAAATTTTATTTTGCTCATTGTCAACTCAGCAACTGGACTGCTAAAAATTGTATTGCCAAAAGGTCTTGTATCACTTGGTCAAAACAGATACAGGACAAATTATCTAAATGAACATGGTTTTCCTTTCCCTGGCTTCTGCTGAGGTAGCTGCATGCCTAACTGCAGTGGAGAATGATGGGAAGAAGGTTACAGAGGCTGGAAAAGAAGGGAGCAGTTGAGGGCAGATAATTTGGGAAGAAATTAGTGGAAACACTTAAAGCCACGTAGGCACGGTATTGAAGAAGGGAGTGATACAAGTAATGAAAAAGATAATTGGCTCTGTGGGTGGGACATGTTCACACTAAAGGTGAGAATGCAGAGCTTGATCTTATAAGCTCTGCTGAACAATTTACACTTCATGCTGCCTCTGGTGTCAGGAAGAGGAAAATGTGATTAAAGATGCTGGCAGGTGAGGGTTATCAATAAGTAGTGACCCTGGATGAAGATGGGAATAGGATATCTTTGGGAGTGGAGAGAGGTGTATATGAAGGGGAGAGGAACAGCACTGAGGCCTGGTTGCTAAAAAGGAGGCTGTGGTTCCCAGTGGTCCTTAGCAGGGAAGTCAAATGCAGCATATAATCTCTAAAGAATGTGTTTTCGTGGAGTCTGGAGTTAGAATCCCAATTCTGAAGTCTCATAGCTTCTGCCTTAATACATTTCTGAGGTCTAATATGTCTCATCCCCTTTGTAGTGGATAGTCCCCAGAGGGAATGGTGGCCTTTTCTTTTTAACAGCTTCTTGCTCCATCAGCTTCAGCAATAAAGCTTTATGTTATGAACTTATGGATCTGATTCCAGCTGTTTCCTGTATGGTACAAGCTGAAATTGAGTGTTTGTTAGCTCTTTCTAACTATTTTATTTTGCCTTTAAAGAAATAATTTTTAAGCAGAGATTTAAAAAAATTGAACTCAGTAATTCTGAAACAGAACACAGATTGTGTGAACAAAGTGACTGTAAAAGCATTATAACATGATCAGTCAGTTTTTTGTTGTGTGACTTGAAATGTTCTTTTATTCACTGATGTCACTAAATGTAGAAATAATATAGTCTTTGAACCTCAGTACATTTTAGAGTTTCTATGGCATAATTTTTGTCATACTTTATTCATGGAAAGCTGTGTGTTACGTGTGGTTCAGGAGCTTGGCTTTCAGCTATGCAATTTGTATAGGTTTTGCCCTTATTTATCACATGACCTTGTAATATCACTATAGGCTCTCATGACTTCAGGGCTTAATTGTTGTAATTCCCTTTTCAGTGAATTAGTGATGAGGCTAATCTGCTGCTTGCAGCTTGTTCACACTGTTATAGCAGTGTACTTATTTCTGGGTTTCAACTACCCTCATCATATTCAGCTTGCATTGTCTTTCTTACATTACTACACTACATGGTATAATGTTTATATTAGCTTTATGTATAAAGGTCTGGACGGGCATGTCTTGATTACATTTCAAGATTCTTTTTTTTTTGAGTGTGTGCTAACCTGAACTAATTTTCAGATTTTGCTTCAAGATTTATAGAAGATTTCATCTGCAGATTAAATCATCTGCAGAATATAGATGTCTGCATATTGGTGTCTATGTCAAGTAGGTCTTAAACAGTCACTAAAATTGAAAGGGCATAGAGGATGATCCAGGCGACCTGCCATTTAGTTGCTGAGAAGTAAATGGTTGGTGTTAATCAAGAAGCACTCAGGTATCCTAGACATCTTTTTAGGACTAGGAGATACAACATGATCTTTGAAATACCCAGTCCTTTTGGACTGGCATCTGGAGATCAGGTGGGATATGCTATAATTTATTAAATGGCACTATACCAATGTTAAAAATCTATTCAAGCCCGATGTGTTTACTTTATAATAAGATTAATTACTGCCTATACTCCATAACCTGCTCACTAGATCTCTATTGGCTTTATTGAGAATTTGTACACAGTCATTTAGGTGCCCTATTTTGGATCTAAACCTGACCTATGAGGTCTTTCATCCATGTGATTTTTAATAATGCCCTGAACCTTGACTTAAGACTGGCTGCGTAATCTAACTAAAATTTTATTAATCTTAAATCCCTGAATTCATTATTAAAAAAAAAAAAAAGTTTTTTTTTTAGTTCCAAGGCATTAAATTCTTTCAAGACTCAGAATGTTTTTTAAATGCAGCAATTATTTATGGCATTAAAATTCAGCCATTTTACAGTGGCAACTTTGCTTATATTTTACCTTGTGGAACTGAAAATAATGTGTGTAGCTCTTCTGTGCCTTAAATAAAAGAGGGATATTTGTATGTGTTTACATAGTTGCATAAATTGGATGGAGATTATGTACTAAGAATCACATCTGGTAATTTGTTTTGAAGTGTCTCTCTCTTCAACAAGTTTCTAAGAATGGATGGTTTGTCAGGCATTTCTCTACTGTTTTTAGTTTAGTGAAGTCTTTTCTAACTAAAGAATTGATTTTGTCTGCATGATGTAGCATTAAACTTGTAATTTAAACCTTCAGATGCTTTTGTTTCTATTACCCCCCTCCTCCCATAGTCTGCAAACAGCTCAAGTGCATGATGTTGTTTAGAAGATGGGATTTGAGTTGATGTGTGCTTAAAAGCTTTGAAAGCTTTTCTGACTAAATATATGAAATACAGGAGATTTTTAGTATACCCACTGTGTTTGCCACCAAGCTAATGGTATTCACCTGATGACAATTTTAGCCTATTATAGTAAAATAATGAAATAACTTTTAAATGTTCCCTGTATAATACATTCCAGGCACTTTTCACCATAATTTTTGCACAGGTGTCTTCAGGAATAAAGGATTTCCCAGTCCCCACACCTTGTAATTTAGCCTCCAGGACACAGTGCATGCGGTCAGTGTACCTGAGGGATTTTCCAGAACCACTGGGAGCACCAGGGCATCCCACAAGGCCATCTGAGCTATTAGTTTCCCCCATCTCTTCCAACCCCGGTTTTACTCCTGCAAGATGGAAGGGTAGGAGGAGACTTTTTGTGTTTTGTCAGTGCTTGGGCGAAGCACTGAAGCATGTTTGACAAAAAAGGACTTACTGGAGCAGAAAATGGACAAAATACCTAGATCAGTCAAAAATGTTTTTAACAGAACTTCTTGAAAGTAGGGGTCATCCCACTTTTGGTGTTGAGTTCAACTCTGCTGTATCTGTCATTTTTCCCTATGTCTGTATTTAGTCCAGGGAAAGGGGAAAAAATTAACTCATATATAGACTTAATGTCCTGTTAGCCTTTGACATTTTGATGTAACTTCCTGTAGTCTTTCTTTTAGCATAGCTGTTTTGATGAATTTCCTTGCTAGTAATGAATAGTAAGATTGTAAAGAATAAATGTGTGTGTAGTTTGTATATAGATCTTCTGCACCTTTTTTTTTTCCCTTGTAGGCTGGGATGGTGGGAGTGATTATGAGAATGGTTCAAGTTAATGTAAGCATACATATGAGGTGTAATGCTGTTGTTTGCATGTTCTGTTGAGTTACACTTTGCTGGTTTAAGTATGATAAAGGGTATTTTGTTACTTGCTGCAGTAAATAGTAGAGTTTTTCTTTAAGCCTGTGCTAGAAATAATGTCAAATGAAAAAATATTTTTGTATCAGATATGGTTATATGAAAACACATCCTTCTGAGAAAATGCACCTAGCAGTGGTGGCCTGTGGTGAAAGACTGGAGGAGACTGTTACTATGTTGAGATCAGCCATTATTTTCAGCATCAAACCTCTTCATTTTCATATTTTTGCTGAGGACCAATTGCATGAGAGTTTCAAAGACATAGTAAGTATTCAAAAAATGTATTCAATCAATTTGTAGCACAATTTGAGTAATATATAGCAATGCTTCTTGGATAGTTGTTTGATAAAGGGGCAGAAATGCAGGCATCTAAAAATAAGGTAATAAGGCTTTCATAGTGTTGGATGGGGATCTTTGAAATTTTTTCCTGTGGAAGAATGCCAGCTGCTGATACCAGAGTTTCTCCTAGAGAGAGAATAAAACTTCTGATTTGTCATCTTGAATCTGTTAAATACAAGCCTGATGTTAAGAACGCAAACCAGTTACCTTGTGTGAGTTTATTCAGAGTTGGCTTTACAAGAAAACATTAGAGATCTGTCCTTTTTTTGTCCCTGTGCTCACAGCATGAGTCAGTCTTATTCTGTTTAGAGAAAGTGAAACACCAATTTTTGAATATGGTAGATATGGTTATGTCTAATTCTAGTAAATTTGAGTTAACGGAAATTACATTATGACTGGAGTAGCAGTTTTAGAAACTGACTAGGATATAACTGTGGAGGGTTTTACTGTTTTTGTGCTTAAAATGTCTTATTAACTGTGACATTAGTGAGTTACACATGCTAATTTATATACACTGTTATGCAAACAGTAGCTGTGGCAAATTTGGAATAAGATTACTTTAAATTTATAAAGATTACATTGGTGTTGGTCCTGTGTTAACTACTTAAGAGGGACAGAGTTTTAATTAATGTACTTACTTTTTGTAAATAGTAATTCATTTTACCTCCTCTTCCTTATGCATATGATCTGATATGATGTGTTTTCTTCACAGTGGCCTGCAGGTGCCACTTTATGTTTAAGTCTTTTGATTAGCTGATAAATTCGTGTATTTCTGTTATGGAAAAGAGGCATTGCTGTTGTGTTCAATTATCGATTTGAGTGGTAAATTGATTTCTTTTTTGTCATAGAATTGAAGTAATTTTTGTGATTTCTTATTTTCACATAGCTTGATGAATTCCCATATGAAGGAAGAGTTAATTACACGTTATATCCAATAACATTTCCATCTGAGAGTGCAGCAGAATGGAAGAAATTGTTTAAACCATGTGCTTCACAAAGACTATTTTTGCCAGTAAGTTACTTTGTAATAAGACAGTCCAGAAGTCTGTCTATGAGGCATCAAACTGTCCTTGTTAATCTGATTTCTGTTTCATTTTAAATGAAGAACTACTATTGCTCCTGGAATTTAGTTTTATGACATCCTAAAAAACCGTCTGAATTTAATGTTCTTTTGTGGCATTAGTACCCTATGGAATAAAAGTCCTTTTCTCACTTGATGAATTATGATACAATATCCTCAGAAAGGGGTATAGGTCATGTCATCTTCTCAGAGGTAAGATGAATTTATCACAGCTCATCTCCTCATTCAGTTGGAAAGTTTTCTGCATACATGCGTCCGAGAAGTGTTAGAGAAAATGAAACAAAAATGGCTATTTTGCCAGTGTTTTATGTGTATGCTCATCTAAGACACTTCAGAAAACATAGTTCAGGCTGGGTGAAATAGAGCAGTGGCAGCTATCTCCCAGGTACTGTCTTTTTTAGGGCTCTTAATGCTTGTTTGATTAGCTGCATGGGAAAGCAAGGGAGCCAGGAGCAAGATAGGAGCTCCTGTTAGAGTAACATTTTACCTGGCCTCCACCTACTCCTAAGGAGCCCTGGCATATAAAATATAGAATGAGTGCCTTTGCATTGTTGTAGTATATAAAACTTATTTCCCCTGTACAAAAATCCTTTAAAATGAGAGAAAAAGGAATGATGACAAATTTATTGACTACAAACTGTCAGCCTAAGTGAATTTATTTGCATGTGACAAAATTTGTTAAACTTTATTGGGTTTTATGAAGAGAAGTTCAATAAAACTTAACATTTTGGTTTTAAATTTCTTTCCCTCACAGCTAATCCTCAAAAATGTGGATTCACTACTGTATGTTGATACTGACATCCTGTTTTTGAGGCCTGTTGATGATATTTGGTCTTTTCTGGGAAAGTTCAACTCCACACAGATTGCTGCAATGGCACCGGAACATGAAGAGCCTCGTATCGGGTGGTATAATCGTTTTGCTAGACATCCCTATTATGGAGTAACTGGAATTAATTCTGGAGTCATGCTAATGAATATGACACGTATCAGAAGAAAATATTTCAAGGTATGTGTGTTGCCTCTTTTGCATTTGCTGTGAATTTACATATTTTAATTTTATTCCTGTTTCATATTCATGTGCTTTTTCAAAATCTTTTTTTCTGTAATTGTAATAATGCTCTTAAAGTACACTGTGTTTAAAATAGTATCCATTTTTAAATGTCATTCACTGTAAGACTTTGAATTCTTGAATTTCAAGTGTGCTTGATTGTTTTAATTTTTCTTAGTTCTGAGAGATCCTCTGTGACTTGATACAATTTGCTGTAAATTACATTTGCCAGTAGATATGCCCACATAATTTCTTCACTACAGGCATCCCAGAAAACAATTGTTGTAAACTTGTAAAATGTGTGTAGTTGTATGACCAGGAGGTGGTGCTAAAACATTTAGTAAGTTATTGAAAACTAAGGTTTCCAAATTTTGATCTTTTACATTGTAGCCAGATGATTATCACTCTAAGTATCTTTTTATCTGCTTTGAAGTCCTAGTTTTTGTAGACAAAGAAGTTCGTCGTGCAAGGAGCTACTACTATATGCATGGAAGCAGTGTACACAGCAATAGAAATGGTCATTGCTTCTCAGACTTGAAGTTTTTTCTTACGTACTTGAAACACAAGTACAAAAGTAGTGCTATGTGATTATGCTTTGGGGAAAAGTATATCTCTGTTTAAGAGAAGTTTGATTAGGGAAAAATAATCATACAGTCAAAAACGTTCGGAAGATGCATCCATAAGAGGAGAAATATAAACTTGCAGTAGACATTAATTCTCCCCCATTTCCAGTTTAATAAACATCTTTCATCCTTTCTTGCTGTGTATTTTATTTAATGGGAAATCCAGAGAATTTAGGAGAAATGGAGAATGGATTATCTCAGTTGCAGTTAAAGTAGAAAGTTATAGTAGCTGTAGAATATGGCTGTAGTTTCTCCAAGAAGACTTCCCTATCATTGTTACACATGTCATCAATGAAATCTTGCATTGTCGCCTTTGTTTTACTGATTATAGCATATGGAGAAATAAAATACTGAAAAGTAGGAAAAAACATGTGATTGAAAACTGCATATATCTTAACCTCTCACAGTGCATTTCTGTACAGTGATTTGAGTACGGTAAATGCTAAGATGAAGGTGGTCTTTTGTTCATACTATGCCAGAATTCTTGTTTGGCTTCTCAGTACAACCTGGATTATCAATCCATTTGAAACTATGCATTTTTGGTAAAATTTGAGTTAAAATTTTCTAAAGCATACAGATTATGTAGGATACTAAAGTTGTCAATAAAATGAGCTGTAGTTTTCTAGAGGACAATATGAAGTCCTTCCTCCTTAACACCTAAAACAGGTGTTCTCTTCAAATTTAAGTGTATAAATATACTTAAAATAGAAGATTTAAGTAGGTGAAATAATTAATGAGTATTCTGAAATTCAAAATGAAACATTGCACTTTACCTTGATTCTAAAAGGCTAGAATATTTTTTTCTGTGATTCTGTGAGATCTGGTCTAAGAGAGCACCGAGCAAGGGAATCATTTAGTTTATCCTCCCTTAGTACCTACAGTGTGGTCCCACAACCTTGCAGAGCATCACAGGGCCCTAAGATGCACAAGCTTTATTACAAAAACTCTACTGTTCATGGAAACTTGCAGAGGCTTTGTTTTCATCTCTAGGTTCCTTGAATGTCTTAATGTAAAGAGGATTGGTCAATAGGAAAAATTGTAGACGAAGCAAAACTTGGAAAAGGATTTAGTGTAGCTGAGTCTATACACAATGGGCCTGAGAGTGTATGAACTTCCCTTGTGACTGATAACAAAGGAGCTACCAGTCAAACCTATGGAAAAGAGGTAAACAAAATTCAGGGGTAGGGACCATCCTAATACCAGTTGACAGTGCAGATGCTTTTGGACCTTACAGGTAACAGTTCCATGTTGTGTCCCATTAACTATTCCAGTGAAATACAGTAGAACTAGAAAGTGCTTCATTATTTTATAGGAAGCTGTGAATTTGTTTATATTCTTTCAGGAGGCTCAACAAATTCTTCAAGGAGTGTATAAGTTCAGTGAATTTTTGTTTCTTTTTAAAGATGCCTGCAGACCTTTTCATATGATACTGTAGTGCTAGAACATTTATCTAAAGTGGATGTTTTGGATCAGGATATTCCTACAGTGCTATGGATTTAAAACTGTGGCTTCTTTGTCTGTTGTAGCCCAAATTACAGGCTGAGCCACTTGAGGCCTTCACACATCTTGCTTCTCTTGTCACATTGATTTGTAAGAGTCAGGAGGAGCTTGAAGATGGATAAATAAAAAGTAGAACCAGAGAATTTAGCCAATGGTTATAATGTTCATCTGGGTAGCAATAAACCTGTAGTACCATGTCTTGCTCCAGGATTAAGTAATCTTTTATCCACTTTGTTATTTGAGCCTCAATCTTTTCAGGACTGTCAGGTCAAGCCATTTCAGACAAGCATCCTGCTCCTTGGCTGCTGGTGGTGCCTAATGGATGTTGTAACTTCTGGTCCTATCTTATTTGTCTTGTGTGTTGTGAGTCTCTGTGTATATATACAGCACAAATACATGCACTAATTGCATACATGTGTATGCATTTATACAGATAACTGTGCATGCACAGATGTGTTCCTGAATACAATGTGGTCATCAAACTATATAACTGGACATGAGACTAGAATTTGTGATGAAGCTTCTGATGATTAGTGCCTGTATGTTGTCTCTGCTAAGCAGCAGTTAGAAAATGGGAATGTAAACAAATCAAGACTGTTTAGGATGTGGAAGAGGTAATAGTAGGTGATTTTAAAAAAATTGTATACATATAGATGTAGATTTTTTTAAACTGGAGGAGATATAGCAAATAGTACAGATATGGTGTTTTTAACAAAAAGTCCTAGACCAGTGGGGCAATATGAATAGAGAGGAGTGACTTCTATCACATTTATTAAGGTTAGTTGCTGTGATGCCTGAGATGCAGGCAGTCAAGGAAGGGAACAAACTCTTAGAAAATCAAACAAGCTCCAAACAAATTAACTCCAGATAGAGTGTGCAAAATAGAGGGTCATAGGTATGCTTTAGGGGAAAAAAA